>VZRS01008065.1:80261-138207 GCA_013398055.1 Ifrita kowaldi
CGGGATGCTCGGTGGCCTCCGAGTATTTGGTGAAAACGAGGGGGACGGCGATGTCCGCCTTGTCCAGCTGGTTCCAGAAGCGGGCGATGCAGCAGGCACGGGTGATGCAGGGCCACGCCATAGCGGCCCCGCGCCAGGAGCAACCGCTCCGCGCTCCGAACACCACACTGCTCTCCGCACCGAGCTGCGCGCTCCGCCCCGCCCCAGGCGGGCCGGGCAATGGGGCGGGGCGTGGGGGCGGGACTTGCACACGCACAGGGGCAAGGGTCGCACACGCGCGACGCATCTGCACATTCAGGCTCGTACACACACGTGTGATACGTGGCTGTGTGTGCGCCCACACCTGCACGGTCACATACTTGCACAGCCACACAGCTGCATACACACGTGAGACATGGCTATGTGTGTGCACAGACCTGCACGGCCACACACACTTGCAAACACACCCATACATGTGTACGCACATATGCTTGATCCCAGGCCTGCACACACATGTACAAGGTGCCCATGTGTGCATTCACTTGCATGTGGGGTCACAGACACCTGCACATACACATGTAAGACATGCCCGTGTGTGTGTGTGTGCACCTGCACTGCCACAGACCTGCACAACTGCACACCTGCACACACACGAGAAGGCACACCCATGTGACCCATGTGTGCACAGACCTGCATACTTCGTACACACCTGGACACCCACACCTGCATAATCACACACCTGCACACACATGGGCAAGTCATATACATGCATGTGTTGACACACCTGCATAGTTGGTCACACACCTGTACATATATGTGCAAGGCACCCATGTGTGCAAACACATGCATATGTGGTCACACACACCTGCATGCATACGTGAGAGATGCACATGTTTGGGTGCACACATACATCTGCACATTCACACACACTGGCACACACATGTGGAGATGTGCCCATGTATGTGTGCACATAACTGCATGGACGCACACCAGAGGATAAACAAGGAATGCCCATGCATGTGCACACACACACAAATGCTTGGTCACATACCTGCACACATATGTGCAAGGTGCCTGTGTGTTCCTGCACATGCATGCATGGTCAAACACACCTGCACACACGTATACAAGACATGCACATTTGCATGCCAGCGCATGCTCAGCCACACACATGCAACACATGCCCATGCACACACATGCCATACATTTTGTGTGTGCACATGAAAAGACGTGAGCAGACACACTTGCACACGCGTGCACATATGCATTCACACAGAGGGGTGCACACTCACACCTGCACACATGCATGCACAGGAATGCAAACACATATGCAAGACACACTTCTGTGCACACACCTGCACAGGCATATGTGCACATGCACACACATGTGAACTCACACACAAATACACACATTTGCACACAGACACATGGACATGCAAAAGCACAGAAATCACATTCACACATACAGGTTTTCATGTAAGTGTACATGCAGTGCACATGGAGACTTGTACACACAGATGTGCACGCGTGTGTACACACATGACTGCACACACATGCAAGCACATCCACACAAATGCATGTATACTCAAACCTGTACCCATACACTCACCCCTGTAGACATGTGAGCAAATATGCACAGGAACAACTGTGAAAATGCACCCCCGTGCTCACACATGTACAATGATATGCACACCTGCATTCACATGTGCAAGCACATACATGCACACAGACATAAATATGAACATGCACACACATATGAACACACACACAGCTAGACATGTCTGTCCACACATGTGGGCACTGCTGCATATGCACATTTGTATGCACAAGCACATGCCTATATGCACATGCATGCACACATGTGCACATACAGACAGATGCACACACACGTCCAGTCTCACAAATGTGCACCTGCTGTACACATGCATGTGAACACATGAACAGATGCATGCATACGCACACATGCATAGACACGCACGTGTGTTCCCATGTGCATGCACTCATGCACAGATACTTGCTCACCCATGTACACATATGCAAGCTGCTCATCTGTGTGCACACGTATGTGCAGCCACACACACACACACACATACATTTTATTCTTTCCTTTTACCTCTTTTTCAGTTGCAAACCAACGGCCTCCTCTGAAATCTGATTCCCAGGGTGGATTCACAGCCCCAAATCCCACCCTCCTTTTTAGCCTTGCCTCCACCTTCTCCCCATCATGCCAGCCCTCCAACCCTTCCTCCATCCCTCCATTCCTCCATCCTGCCATCAATCCCTCCATCCCTCCCTCTCTCTATTCCTCCCTCTGTTTCTCCATCCCTTCATTCCTCCATCACTCCATCACTCCATACCTCCATCTTTCCATTCATCCCTCCATCCCTCTCTATTTCCATCCCTTCATCCCTCCATCCCATTCTCCCACTGTCCCTCCATCACTCCCTCAACCCCTCCATTCTTCCCTGCATCTTACTCTTTATTCCCTGATGCCAATAAAGTCCATTTGCACCCAAATCGCATCCACACTTGAAGCCCTCCAGTCTTTGTCAGCCTTGCAGCACTGCCAGCATTTCCACCAGGAGCAGAACTCCAATAAAACCAGTGAAATCCACACACCCAAATGCTGAATTACAAAGAGAAAAAGCAATTCCCACTCATCAGTGACTACAGCTGCTGAGAGTGCAGTGACAGGCAGGAGCATACCTGTGGGGATTGTTTCTCTAGTACAACGCTTTGCATCCCCTTACTGATTCTTAGGCCCTGAGGATTTTGGGCTTGGGTTTGGTTTTTTTCTTTGCTTGTCTTTGCCTGGAATGGCTTAATTTCATTCTTACCTGTAGGCAAATTGTGGAAACTCATTTTATGGATGGTATTGGAGCACTCAGTGCTGGGGGTGGATGGTTCAAAGAGCCGCTTTTGGAAAGAGAATAAATAAATATCAACTAGATGTGTCTATACACAGACATTGCTTTGTCTTCCAAATTTATATCATTCCTGCTATTACATCCAGTGCTATTAAAAGTGAGGATTACAATTAAAGATTTAGGAAGCTCCTCAGTATTTCCTAAGTTGGGACCCAAGCCATGGTGTTCTGGGGTATCAATGCACTGTGTATCACCTTTGAAGGTGTGCGGTGTGCTCCTGTGCATCCATGATAGATGTGCTCATCTCTGCTTAGGCTGGGCTTTGAAATAGAATCACAGAATCACTGAGGTGGGAAAAGTCCCCTAAGATCACTGAGTCCAACCATTCCATCAGCACTGCCAAGGCCACCAGTAAACATGTCCCAAATGCCACATATACATGGCTTTTAAATCCCTCCAGGGAGGGGGACTTCACCACTGCCTTGTGCAGTCTTTGCCAGGGCTTGACAATCCTGTCTGTGAAGAATATCCAATCTAAACCTCCCCTGGTGCAACTTGAGGCCATTTCCTCTTGTTCTGTTGCTTGTTACCTGGGAGCAGAGCCCAACCTCCACCTGGCTCCAACCTCTTTCCAAGGAGTTGTTACAAATGGAGACGAACTTAGACAAGTCCTGCCTTTGACTCAGATTTCTGGCAGTAGCTCTCTTTGGGGCGGCCTGCACCCCAGATAGCTCTCGTTCTCAAGTTCTTAATAATGGCCGATTAGGTCTATTACAAAATGAATTATTTATTGAATAGACACAAAATTAACAGACATAAGACTTTAAACAGACTACTTACTACACAGGAAAAAACAGAAAGAACTGCTAGTAGATAAAATAAGTGCACGATAAAAAGGTACCTATATTACAGCTACGTAAGAAACAGTATAGATTAGGATTCAATGTAACTTACCACACTGATGATGGAGTACACATAGAATTCTTTCATTCAGTTTTTGGGAAAGTATCCATGGAATTTGCCTCCACACTTGGGGGAGAAGTCCTACACATTTCCAAGGTGTGTGTAGGAGGCTTCTGCCTCTGAAAGTTTGTGTAGCTTTTACAGTAAAGTGAAGTATCTCTCAGTTAGGAATTCCAGCTTATCTCCCCACATCTTGTTCTCAAGGCCAGTTGTTTATTGGGAATTCCACCCCTGGTGCCAGAGAGAGAAATAACTCACTAGCTAGGCAAGCTGGCCTGGGTTATTTCATCAATTCATGTGAGGGGCAGAACGTCCGGAGCTATTGCACCAGCTGATGGACAGAGCAGATAAGCTCTTCTGTGGTAGGGGGGAAGTCCTGCCACAGGAGTTGAAGAAAGTGAGAAGGTTCCCCCTGAGCCTCCTTTTCTCCAGGTTGAACCTCCCATATCCCTCAGCTGCTCCTCATGTTCCAGACCCGTCTCCAGCTCCATTCCATTCTCTGGACATGGTCCAGCCCCTCAATGTACTTGTTGGAGTGAGGGGCCCAGAACTGCCCCCAGGACTGGAGATGCCTCAGCAGGATCCAGCACAGGGGGATGGTCACTGCCCTTGCTGGGCACACCATTTGGACACACCATTGCTGACACAGGCGAATTGCCCTTGGCCTCTTGCCCGTCTGGGCACACCTGGGCTAATGTTTAGCTACTCTCAACCAGCACCCCCTGGCCGTTTTCAAGCAGCAAAGATGGTAGAGTCATCCCGAAACTTCTGTTGTCAGACCCCAGCTCTGTGTTTCCATGCACACTACAGGTTAATGGTGCATTGAATGGACTATGGTATAACAAAAAAATTAATATATGTATGGAAACAAGAACAAGGAAAATTGGAAAAGAATGACCTTATGATGGTGACTCAAGGTCTGCAAGGAAGATGTGCAATCAAAAGATTGCAATGGGATCAAGCTTGCTGGCTTGTGAAGTTCAAGATTGTGTTTCTTTTTAAATACTCTCAGTAATTTCATTTATCTTAAGGCTGCCATGGTGATTTTTGAGAATGTGAACCCCATCTTGGTCTGAGAACTGTTGCCCACAGAGGCCCCGCATATGTTTGTGGACTGTCCTGCACAAAACCTTTCAAAGTGCATCCATGTTGCTGTTTCAGGATTTGTTGCACTGAGAGCTGTTAGCGAAATTAGTTGTTCTTAATATAACAGGGAAGCTTTTTGGGAAAAAAAATGTGGACCTGTTGGAATGAGTCCAGAGGAGGCCACTAAGATGATCACAGGGCTGAAGCCCATCTCTTCTGGAGACAGGCTGGGAGAGCTGGGGGTGTTCAGACTGGACAAGAGAAGGCTCTGGGGAGACGTTAGAGCCCCTGTCAGTGCCTAACAGGGCTCCAAGAGCTGGAGAGGGACTTTGGACAGGGGCCTGGAGTGACAGGACAAAAGATAATGGCTTCCCACTGCTAGATGACAGGGTAAGAAGGAATATCAGGGAGAAATTCTTGGCTGTGAGGGTGCTGAGGCCCTGGCACAGATTGCCCAGAGAAGCTGTGGCTGCCCCATGCCTGGAAGAGTTCAAGGCCAGGTTGGATGGGGCTTGGAGCAACCTGCTCTAGTGGAAGGTGTCCCTGCCCATGGTAGGGGAGTGGAATAAGATGATCTTTGATGCTCCTTCCCACCCAGACCATTCTGTGTTTCTGTGATTCTGTGATATTAGTGTGTTCCTGGAGGGTGCAAGCCTGTACAAATCCATTGCAGCAGCTCCCACTCTGGAGATAATCCATGTCCTAGCTCTGCATTCAGCAGTGCCATCACACAGGGATTTGCACTGCATCTTGCACGTATTTGGGGACTGAGGATTGGCATGTGCACGAAGGGCTTTTGAGCCTCTTTTTGAGTGTCCCTCATCTGCAGCAGGCCTGGGCTCATGCCACATGGAAATGCTCAGTCATGCATTTATCATCTTTATAACAAAAGTCATGGACAAAACTGCCTCATGAGGTTTTGCAGCATCAGGAGACTTTGCTGCTCTGCAGATACCATGCAGAGCTGGGTGGTGTTAGAAGCTACAGCATTAAAAAGAATTGCTTAGCGTCTCAGTGAAATTTATGATTATCTATATCTTGAAGCATGGCTGGTCATTCACATTCAGGAATCAACAATGGAAAAGCATAATCAAGTAAAATCCATTAGTTCTAATCAGTGGAATTGATGTGTTGGCTGCAAACCTCTCTGAGAGAGGATGGAAGTTAAATAAGAATATTTCTGTTTTTAAATTACAGCCACCATGGCAGGAAGGAGGAATTCCTTCTCCAGCCTCCTCTGGGAAAAGGGTGTGGCCAAGTGTGAAGCCACACTGTGGAACATGGTGGGTGGCCAAGGTCATTGGTGTCATCCAGCATCAGGCTGTATCAGTCTGGGGCACAATCCTGCGAAAGAGTTTATTATTAGGAAGAAATTCCTCCCTCTGAGGGTGGTGAGGCACAGATTCCCCAGAGAAGCTGTGGCTAATCCATCCCTGGAAGTTGGATGGGCTTGGAGTAACCTGGTCTAGTGGAAGGTGTCCCTCCACATGGCTGGATGAGCTTTAAGGGTTCTTCCAACGCAAACCAGTCTGTGATAGTATGATGATGCTAAAGGCACCATGGTGCGGTACAAACCAGAGCAATACCAGTATTTTGCAGCACCCAAAATCATCACTGACTTTGAGCAGAACCCCAAGCAGTGGTTCCCTGTCCTATCCATGCTGGGATCCACTGGCATGGAGGCAAGGAATAGTTTCAAGTATCTCCTGTGCAATAACCGGGATGTTTTGGGAGCTGATTAATAAGGTACCTGATCAACCTTCTTCTCCTGGCATCCTCACATGAAGCCAGGGCACCTTTCAGTCAAACTTAAGCTATTGGAGACCATCCAGGGACATTTTTGACAGTTTCTCCTGCATTTTGTGATGGCATGAAGAGCAAGATGACTGGCAATGACAATGTGAGCAGATGTTTACACTGTTAGAGCTTGCCCAGATCTTTACTCTGCGGGATCTGATGACAAAGGTGGATTGGTTTCTTTTCTAAGACCACCAGCTGACATCTCATCACATGCTGCTGTACATATTCTCCCCCACACCCTGTACACACATATCCATCAATTCTTTTAGGAAATAATGCTGTGGCATTGTGAGAATGGCATGGTAAAGCTCAGGGCAAGACCTTATAGGAATGGACAGTAGGTTTATTTAGGGAAAACACCCCATACAGTGGTAGCCATCTCAAAGGTAGGCACCTTACTCCTTGTTAATCACTGACAAGAGTCAGAGGAAGGGGATGGCATCTCATCCCATTGCTCTCTGGAGAGCACTGACAAAAGCTGAAGTGAAAATGAAGGAAAAAAATCAGGTAGGAGCCCCACATCTCTTTAGGAGCCTTTTTCCCCCATTATAGAGGGACCCTGGGCATCTGCTTCATGGGCTAAAGGTAGGTGAGACTCCATTTCCAAAGCCAGAGCCAGGCCACACTTGCAGCTCCCTCTGTGCAGAGTGTTCAGTTCCACACTACTGCACTGAGATGCAGGGGAGCTCTATTTACTCTGGCTGTTCCAGGCATTCCCTCCACTTTGCAGGAGATGTCCTGGCACCAGTTGCTCCCATCCCTAATATCTATCACCAGGGACAAGAGAACATGACAACACTGCAGGTGTCAATTTAAAGGGGAGTTTTAGTGGCCTCCCACATCTTAAATAATTTTATAATCATGCACAGCTTCTGCCTGGTGGGTTCACACGGTTCTGCCCTGGGGTATGGGGAATTATAAGATAGAATGGGGTTGTGAGCTGTAAAATCTGCCTGCAGAGGCACGTGGCAGCACAAAGGAGCACATGGTGGCACACAGAGGCTTGTCTCCACCAGACCCTGGAGGGAGGAGGTGTCACACGGCAGACCCCTACAGAGAGGAGCCTGCCAGGAGCTGACGGATGAGTGAACAGCGAGTGATCACCCCGTAAAAGGACATTGAGAAAGTGTATTGCTGATGTAGCAACACGGGATAGGTCACGCCATATAAGGAAATACTGTGCCTTAGAAAAGTGTATAAGACCAGCTCATTCCTTTGAATAAACGATTCAGATTCCCTGCCGGTCTGGGTCCGTGATTCAATCGCCAACACTGGGGTGTTCTTGTTTTCCTTGCCAATTTTGCTTACGATTCATGTATGTTGTGGGAGTGTTTTGAGGCCAAATGGGACAGGAGCCAAAGCAAATCCATATGAGAGTGCTGCATAAAGAGAATAACTGAAATGCATAAAAAGAAAATTTGACCAATAAATCAAGTGTTCTAAAGGACATGAAATTCTTTAATGAAAATCACTGGCATAACACAGCCCAATTTCAGAAGAAGTGATTTTGTACCAGGTTGAAGGGGGAGTAAAATTTGAAAGAATTTGCATTAAAAAAAACCCAAAACCAAAAAGCCCAGCAGGCAGACATGAGCTTCTCTCACATTCATGATCTGACTCAGAGCTGGAGAGGGACAAAGACCAAGCTTGGTGCAATGATATCACATAGGTTTGGGGTAGTCCAAAGGAGGAGAGCCTCGCAAGGGAGGAACACTTACTACTGAAGGAGTGATGGGTCAGGAAGGAATGGGACTCAGAGAATCCACTGTGCAACTACCAAGATGGTACATTCAGTTTCCTTCTGATAATTTTTCCCACTAGAGGGTAAATTAGCTCTAGGAGTACATATGAATGAATGAGAGGCTTTAGGGTAAATAAAAGGGGATTGTCTATGATTGGAAGAGAGGAACAGTGATCTGAAGAGTGCTATAGCTCCTCCGCTGGAGCACTAAGTTCCATAGGGTCTATAAGTGGTGGGGCTTCAACAAGGAGCTCCACAGGTAGCTATGGCCAGCTCCTCCTGCCAACTATGCAGTATCCTAGCATCCTGTATGAGCCACTGCATTATTCCTTGCATTTCTTCCTGCAGATCCTCGGTGTTAGGCTTTCCCAGTCCTGATCCTGGATCGTGGCCAGTGTCCATGTGCAACCTGTGAAGTTTCATGGGCATACCCTACCATGCTGACTTGCAAAGCCTGGTGACTTGAAAAATCCACATTTCCATGACTCTGAGCTCACACGTTCCTCCTCATACTCTGAGAGGGACATTGCTCCACTG
Source organism: Ifrita kowaldi (assembly GCA_013398055.1). Lineage (NCBI taxonomy): Eukaryota > Metazoa > Chordata > Aves > Passeriformes > Cinclosomatidae > Ifrita > Ifrita kowaldi. Next base: position 89,235 of record VZRS01008065.1, read on the forward strand.
AGTCACAATGGCCACTGATACAGGTATTACAGAAGACGACTTACTGAGGGATTAAAGGAACCTAATGTTCCCAGACTAAATGCAAGCCATAGGAGATTAAATAAATGAAACTATATATAACTGAAAAGGGAAAAGCCAAGGGGAATGTAGTTGGAACTTTATCATGGCCCGTAAGTGTGTGAATGCCTCAGTGTGTTAGGAAATAAGACTGACTACGGTATCAGGATATAAGATATAGAGATCAGGGCTCAGTGTTTGAGCATATCATGTATTGGTTAGCGAGTTCAGAGACATAGCTCTGCTATTCCCTAAAACAGGAAAGAGGCTGGGGAGGGGGGGGGATGGACACCTTCTTGCTCTATACAACTTCTGACAGGAGGATGGAGCTAGGAGAGGGTCAGTCTATTCTCACAGGGAACAAGAGACAGGATCAGAGGAAAAGGCCGCAAGTTGTGCCAGGGCAGGTTTAAACTGGAAACTAGGAAAAAATTCTTCCCCAGAAGAGTTGTCAAGCCCTGGAACAATGATGGAGTCCCCGTTCCTGGAGGGATTTAACATACATGTGGATGTGGCACTTGGGGACAGGGCTTAGTGGTGGCCTTGGCAGTGCTGGTGGAATGGTTGGACTCTATGACCTTAGAGAACCTTTCCAACCTAAATTATTCTGTGATTCAGTGAGTTTAAGCCACAGATTCTATTTTATCTACACTCAGCAAGGAGATGCATCTCTTCCAGTTCATCCTGAGTGGAAATCTATGATTCCTCTCTTATTTAAGCAGAAGTTTTCTTAGCCCTCCATAAGTAGTTATTTTTCTGTCCTTAATTAAGAAAGTAGAAAGACAAAAAGCAAGTGACATAACCATAGCAAAGCAGGACATAAATATTTATTACCTAGCTGAGCATTGCTTAACTCCGCTCTTCCAAGGAGCTAACTTGCTCATAAATCCAGAGGATGAGACTTCCTTGTCATAATAAGCCACAAGCAAAGACCTGTGACTCTGCAATAAAACTGCTTTGGTAATAAGCAATACAACTGCTCTAGGGCTTAGCCTGAAATTTCTGGGGGCAGACAATGCTTTCCACATTAGTCCACCCATTAGTCCGGGTGTCCCCAGGGCACAGACATGACTCTTTTCACTAGTGAAAACCAAAAGACTTCCTTGGCATGGCTAGTCTCCAACAAGGACATGAATGCTGAATGGGCCAGAGCTGTCCCTGCAAGGACTTTTCATAGAGTCAGAATTTTTAAGGTTGGAAAAGTCCTCCAAGACCATTGAGTCCAACCATTCCCCCAGCACTGCCAAGCCCACCACTAACCCAAGTGCCACATCTACATGTGTGTTAAATCCCTCCAGGAATGGGGACTCCACCAGTGCCCCGGGCAGCCTGTGCTAGGGCTTGACCACTGTTTTGGGGAATGAATTTTCCCTAATAACCAATCCAGCCCCTCCTTGGTCCCACCACCCACCTCTCTGATGGTGCTGGTGTTGCAGCCCAGGAAGACCAGGAGCCCTGGGACCACAGATCTCCCCACAGAATTTTGGAAATCACTGATGGTTTCTCAACAGGAAACATCCTGTCTCCAGGTAACAGTGCTGAAAGAATAAAAAACCTCCTTTGTTTTCTTGAAGCAGGCAGGGTCCTGACATTTGCAGCAGAAGACAAAAGATGTGGAGAGATTTGAGTGAAATGTAAACCAGTTTTAGCTCAATTAAAGCAACCGATGCCTCTAGGAAAAGATCCCTTTCACCAGAGCCCTGTTGTCCTAGTGATTTGGGAAAATGAAGTCTAACAGATCCCTCATAGCCCAGCATCTTGCTCGGCCTGACAAAGGGGAGAGTTTATTTTTCAGCTAACATATCTGATTTGCTTCTGCCAAAGGTTGTTTTTAGTTTTGTTCTGTAATTCTTGGCTGCAGTGACCTTGGGATTTGAAATGCCCCGTAGACATGTGAGTGAAGCCTTTGTACGTGGCCAATCCTTTCACAGTGCTCACTGTTCAGTGCAATCTGTTCATGGTATTATTCTGTATCCTGGTTACAATGAGACCTTTGGTTTTCCCAACCCTCCCATGAGATGATTACTTATCTGAGTGGCTTTTCAGTTCCTTGAGGATTTTTTCCCCAAAATTTCTGATTTTTTTTTCTCCACATAGTAAATTTCATCTCTTTGCACATGACAAGGCAGAGGCTCAGACTGTGCACCTGCTTGGACACAGAAATGCGAAACGGGAGTAGTATTTCTTTCTCTGCACCTATATAAATGTGTGCAAGGATGCACATGGACACTCATCTGCCCCATCCATCCACCATCCATTCATGTCTTGGCAGAAGCATGAGGTTGCTCGTGTACCCTGTGCTCAGCAGTGAAACACCCTTGTGTTGTCTCCCCACCTCCTTGGCTGAGACTGAAACCCATCCACATCACATCACTTGCGAACAAAACTGACCTGCCTGTGCTTGTCCCTTCTGCTTGTTCCTTCCTGCTGTGCACAGGGTGATTTGTAGGGGAAGGGTGAAAATAAAACTGGCTTACAGGCATGAATGCCTCATTGTCTCTGCCTACATCCAAATATTGCAAGATTTGAAAGAGACAGGCTCTTGAAGGCAGGGTCGGGTCCTGAATGGAGTTTACTTCCCAGATTCGGGTGGTAGAAGCATGAAATTGTCACCATCTAACAATGTTGTGAGTCATGATGGTATAAAGTCCGTGACACCTCCCTCTCCTCCCTGTACAATGCTGTGCGCAGCCACCACTGCCACTGTATGTTGCACAATCCCTTCTACTGTAACACTGGGTAGATATTGACAGGCGACTTTGCACTTTGCATTCGCCACTTGCTTCCTTCTCCTTACGAAACGTGCATGCAGAGCCCAAGATGAAGATTAAGTTCGCTCCGCTGTCTATGCCACTGCAGAGAAGGCTTCAGACAGCATCAGTGGTTCAATGGATCTTCAGCTTCCTGGGTCTAGGTAAGAGACATCTCTTTTTCCTTTTTCTGAGAAGCCAGAGAAGCTTTCCATAGAATTGCAGTATTGGGTTGGAAGGGATCTTAAAGATCATCCAGTTTCAATCCCCTGCCATGGGCAGGGACACCTTCCACTAGACTGGGTTGCTCCAAGCCCCATCCAACATAGCCTTGAACAGGGCCCCAGGGATGGGGCAGCCACAGCTTCCTTGAGCAACCTGTGCCAGTGTTTTTGGCTTCTTCTCACCACCTGATCAGAGCACGGTGGCACTAAGGAAGTGTATGGTTGCCTGCCTGTGCATGGGAATATTTACAGGTCTTATGCAGCATCTAAACCTGGGTGCGGTTTTCAGCTTCTCTTGCCCTTTAAGTTTACAGTTTTCCTGGTTTAAGCTGTTGCTCTGCTTTGTGTTAGGGATGGGAAACAGAATTACCATGCTTGAGGAATGGTACCATAAGAAGAGCATTGGGGACTCTGCTTTGCAGCCCTTGGAACAGGCACTTCACTTTTTACAGATGTGCCTGCACATTTGAAAAGGTCGTTTTTCGAAGAAAACCCAAGCAGTTTGAGGAAAAGACACATCAGCAAACTGAGATGCAGACAAACTCACTGCTTGGTGGAGGGCATCAGGTGCTGCAGTTTTGGATAGGATGCACAGGGAAATAAAGAGATGGAAGACCCAGAAGCACGTCATCAGAGTACAAACTGCCTGGAGACATTTAATGCCCATCAGGCTGGAAGGTGGCATCCCAGTGTTTCCTAGTGTTAGGGAAATAAAGAGATGGGAGTATCAGAGGCAGGGTATCATTGTAAAATGTCTTGGGGCCATCTACAGCCCATCAGGAGCCAAGCTAAAAGGTAACATCACATTATTATGCCAGTTGTGAATCTCTGACGGGATGTGCATAAAGCTCCTCATTTGTTGTGGCAAGACAGTTGTTGACTAGCCCCAAAACACAGCAGGTCTTTGTGTGTATCCGTTTCCTGGTACACAAACATCTCCAGAGCTATATCTGCACAGAAAGCACAGGCTACGCTTCAGAGTCCCATGCAGTTTCTGAGATGGGCCCTTCCGAATTCAGACATGTGCCACAGACTTGAGCCTTTGCATCAGTATCTGGTGGACCAGAGGACTGTGCTGTACTGGTCCAGACAGTGTAGCTCTTTAAATGTTTCTTGGTGTAGGATTGGTCCATGCTAAGTATCACTCTTCTGAACTACACATTAGCCCAATTTGGGCAATTCCAGAGACCAGGGGCCATTGCTGGTCACCAGGATGGGTGAAGCTACCTTTTTTTTGGAAGAGAAGTGCCAAACAGCCACCCTTGGTGCCATTGTGTACTTGTGTTATAAACCCTGGGGGTCTCCCTGAGCAGAAGAGACCCCACCTGTGATCAACATTCCAGTGAAGAAGAGATCCCACCTGTGATCAACCTTCTGCCACCAGAGAACTCCTGGCAGGAGGAGACACAAATGTGCCCTGGCAAGAAAGATGAGGATCTGGCAAGAGCCGTGCAGCCTGGGACCTGGCTGGCCAAGATGAGTCATCTTGGGATGCTCCGTGATTCCCTCTCTGTCCCTGCACCTGCATTTCCTTCCACAGTGCATGAATCAGTTGGGATGCAGTAGAGATGTGGTCGCAGTGTTAACAAGGGATTCAACAGCACATCCCCATTCCCAGCATGGATGCAGTTGGGGCTTATAGAGCTTTAACAGTGTTTTCCAATAAAACAATTTGTACTTGCAGTTTTTCCCTTCTTGGTATTGGGAGCAAGCTGGCACTTGACTTTCCAGAGATGGAAATTACTTCTGAAGCCAGCAGAATGACAGCAAATGGCCAGGAGGGAGGAATCCTCTGCAGTTGTAGGAGTTACTTGCAACACAAGTTCTACCTCTTGCAGGGAAATGCAGCTTGCTCTGCATGGCGATGAGACCCAAACCCACTCCTCCTCCCATGGCTGACCTTCCAGAGCTTATCTTCTTTCCCTGGAAGAATTTGATCTGTTGTTTGGGTTTTTTGGTGTGTTTTTGTGGGTTTGTTTGGTTTTTTTTTGTCTTGGGTTGGGTTTTTTTGGTGATACAATCTGAAACCCAAAGCAGTTAAGAAATGCTCTTAAGAAGGGCATTAGAAAGGTGATAACAAAACCTTATGAAGCAATTCCAGCTGGTTTGGTTAATTTTTCAAAGTTTTTTTGAGCCTGGAGCTTTCCACCCAAAATCTCCCAGTTTAACAACTGCATAAGCTAGATGCTAAGAGATACCATTATTTTCATTCCATGAGCTGCCAAGCACCCCTTGTTGCACGGTTATAATCCTCAGGCACAGAGCTCAGACCTTCCGTAGGCAGGATTTGGCTGCCAGCTGCTCCTTTGTTTGGGAGACAGGCTTGTGCTTCGGCTGCCAGAAGAGGGCTTCTGAAAACACCCATTTCACTGCTGCACAGCTCTTTGACCAGAGATCCCAGCAGCACTGATTGCAGGCAGCTGTTGCTATGGTTGTGCAAATGCATCCCCTGAGAAGCCAAGCACCGGGCGAGGGACTCATTAATTCCTGGCAGGATGGTGGGTGAGGGCAGCAGCTCGGCCTCAGTGCAGGCAAGGAGCTCTGCTCCAGCGTGCCTTGCAACAGGCGGGCATTGTTCGCACTGCCAGTTTTCTTGAGGATGCTCCTGACAAGAGCATGGAGACAAAAGGTTTCATTTATTTCAGAGGCGGACAGCTGCTGGAGGAAGAGTTCAAGGTGTAAGAATGGGTTGCAGGGGACCCCATTGCCTCCCGACTACATGATCTGAGTACTGACCAGTGCCCCCTCGTAATTGAGTGGAACCAGGCTACTGCAGAGAACTGAAATCAGCAGGCTGGTGCCCAAGCCTGCTGCACTGCTTCCTGCTGCCTCTCTCATTCCTACTCTCCACTGGGCATGGACATCCATCCAGACACACCATGCAGAACCATGAGTGCAGGGCTGAACCATGGCAAACATACCTAGTGCAGGGGCAGTAGACCTGGGCACACTGCCTCTGCAGACCCAGCATAACAAACTCAGCTTTCAAACCCTTCGAGTCATTAGGATTGGCTTAAAGGGCAATGTGGTACCAGTGTGATCAGGCTTCCTTGGCAGCTGAGTGTCCTTGGCAGCCTGCCCAGATCAGCTGTGCCCAAGGATGCAGTATCAGTGTAAGTGGTCACTATCAGGGACTCCAGGCTGGCACTGGGGACCTCAGGAACATGCATCTTGGAAGCATTCAAGGCCAGTTTGGATGGGACTCTGATCAACCTGGCTTAGTGGAAGGTGTCCCTGCCCATAGTGGGGCAGTTAGAACTGGATGGTCTTTAAGATCCCTCTAACCCAACACATTCTGTGATTCTGTGATGATCTTGCAAACCTTCCTGACAAGTGCAGTATGAATCTGACTCACTTTGGGGCTGTTGCGATAAAAAAAATCTCTTTCAGTGGGCTGCAGTTTTCCCTATTTCAGGCTGAGATAAAGCATGGATTTGGACCAGAACTACTCCTTCACTTTGCAGAATGTACTTTGAGCTTTGCACAGTATGATAAAAAGAGAATTAGGCACTGCACAGTTTTGCAGCAGATCTGATGACCTAGCTCCCAGCTGCAGTAAAACTGTATTTATCATGTGGACCCTGGAGCTGCAGTTCATGTTCTATGCAATTCTTGAGAGTTATAAAGTCTGTGTCTGGGGCATTTGAAAAAGAAGCATGAGCTGCAGGTTGAGGGAGGGGATTCTCCCGCTCTGTTCCACTTTTGTGAGACTCCAGTTGGAGCAAGTCCAGAGGAGGCCACAGAGATGCTCCAAGTGCTGGAGCCCTACTCTTCTGGAGACAGGCTGGGAGTGCTGGGGGTGTTCAGCCTGGAGAAGAGAAGGCTCTGGGGAGACCTTAGAGCCTCTTCTAGTACTAAAGAGGCTCCAAGGGAGCTAGAGAGGGACTTTGGACAAGGGCCTGGAATGACAGGACAGGGGGGAATGGCTTCCCACTGCCAGACGGCTGGCTGGGTTAGATGGGATATTGGAAGATATTCTTGGCTCTGATGGTGGTGAGGCCCTGGTAACCACAGGTTGCCCAGAGAAACTGTGAGTGCTGCATCCTTGAAAGTGTCCAAGGCCAGATTTGAGGGGGACTTCTACGATTCCATTAAAAGTGTGGCACCAGGTGCAAGCAGTAGTTCTTTCTGACCTGGGGATGCATTACAGGTTAGAACTGTTGCTTTGCAGAGAGCTGCAGTTTTTTTCCCACTGGAAAATTTTTAGTGCCTACCCAGGTGCCTGCTGCAGTGTCTGTACTTACAGGAAGACATACGATCCCATTTCAGCTTTAATGGGATTTAGGATCCTGTTAGATTATTGCGCTTTTCCCCCCATAGGGATTATTGGTATTATTGTGACAGTGTTTTAAAAAAGGGCAACGATTTGCTTTTCCATGCTTTGCAATTAGGGTGACTTATCACCAAATAAAAGCTACAAACCTGATCTACTTATTTATCTGTAAGTGAAAGCAAACATGAGGTACATGAAGGTCTTAGATGAGAGCATCCTGTTCCACTTCTCTGACAGGCCGTAGCTGAGATGAGGTGGAGAGAGCAGGTATGAGGTGACTCCCAAAGATGGAAAAGATGTAGCTGAGATGAGGTGGAGAGAGCAGGTATGAGGTGACTCCCAAAGATGGAAAAGATGTCTCAGAGCATGAGGGTGTGGATGCATCTGTATCACAGCTGAAGCTGAAGCTGAGCAGGGCATCTCCATCCTCATATCTTTCAACCCTGGGTGGTGGATCTGTGATGAAGACCCAAAGTAGAACAAAATATATAAAACATTATGTAACCCATGAGCTGAGGAGGGCAAAGGACTGGGATGAATCTTTGGGTTTTTTTCAGCTCAGTCTTTCCCTTCACAAGCAATACCAAGGCTTCCAGAGGAACAGATGGAGAGGACACAGTTCTTCCCAGGCGCACATCTGCTTTACCAGGTGGCAGCTTGGTGGCTGATCATCACTTTCCAGTCTCTGCAGACAGATGGTATTGGGCTTGGGTGGGATTTCATGTAACAAGTGATGTTTGTTCGCACAAAGACTTTTCTTCTCTTGTTCCCATGACAAAACATAGGGTATAAGGGAGTTGGGAGGTAGAGGTCAAAGCTGAGCACTAACTGGAGAGAGTTCCAAGTAATGGAAGTCTTAGAGAATGAAATAGAGCATTCTTATAAAATTCATGATGACATTGAGTTGAAAGAACTGAAAATCCTCTAGAGTCCAAGATTAGAGTTGAGACTGAACCTGAGAAGTGGAGGAAAGGGTCCAAAATCAATAATAAAAAACTCAGTGAAGAGTAAAATCTTATCTATGTTTATAAATCATGGACACAATTAAAATGGGGAATCATTAGCTCAAGAAAAAGCTATTAGAGACTGTACAGGCTGGACATAGGACCCCTTTTGCTGCCATTGCAAAATATCAGGTGTCATCAGGGGGTATTAACAGGAGTTTTGGGGTGAAACAAGGCCCTTATCATTGCAGAGATCAGTCTGACTCCAGAGAAAAGCAAGACAGCCAAGGGACAGAGAGCTGATCCATGAGAACACTGTGAATGGAGTGAGATCCATCAGTCTTTTGGGAAGAAGGGGACATGGTGGCCTTTGGAGAAATTGGTGGTTGCTACAAGGCAGGTGCTTGGTGTCTTTTCAGGTTCCTGGGATGGATAAAAAAGAAACCACCTCTGTATCAGAGGTGCCTTCACATTGATACACTCAGCAGCAAGCTCAGTGGAGGCTTGGGCTCCATCCCAAGACCAAAATGCCTCTCCAAGTGAACCATTCCTCTCCCAAAGTCCACCTAATCCAACTGCCAAATCACTGCTGGCTTTTCTTTCAGCACAGTGCTGTACAGCTGCCTTCATCGTCCTCTTCTTCACTCGTTTTTGGCTGGTCAGTACCCTCTATGCTGCATGGTGGTTAATAGACAGGGAGAAACCCAGCAAGGGTGGGCGGCGGATCTACATCCTCCGGAACTGCATCGTCTGGAGGTACATGAGGGACTATTTCCCCATCACGGTAAGTGCCACTGATCCATTGGCTCTTCAGTGTTTCAGGGACCAGCTTTGTTCTTGGAGTCTGGACACAGTCTGGGGCCAGCAGTCATGACATGGGGTGCTGGAAGTTTAGTGTTGAAGGATAATCTTCCCAGCTCCCAGATTACTGGAAGACAGTAAAAAATGGGGATCACCATTTTCACAAACCACATCCTTCAATCATCTGGCTTTTCCACACCTATTTAACCTTGCTGCATTACAGCAGTTAGGTAAATCTCACCTTTGTTTTCCATGTGTATATTGCAACATTCCTGCCCTCCAGGTTGCTCAGAATTTACCCAGTTGGCACAGGGCCAAGTTTTAACCAAAATCAAGAGATCCTGGTGCCCTGCAATGTCAGTATCCCCTTCTTCTGAGGAAGGGGATGGATGGGTAAATCTGGGTGTGCACTAGGCAGTCTAAAAGAGCTGCTGTTCTCTTGAGAGGGGCTTCTGTGACATTCCCTGATTTACTTAATGCATGTGGCTGGCCTTTGCCCTTACTTTTATCTGGTGTCCCCTTGGCATGGTATGGATGCATGGAGCAGCAGCAAGTCCTGCCTCAGAGCCATCACCAGTTGGTACAAATCTGAGGAATGCAGCAGAAGAGCTCATGGGTTGTGCAAGGAAGAGAGCTTCAAGGGTGGACCAGGCAATGGGAATTTCTAAGGTAATTCCTTTAGGAACCCATTGTCTGTTGAGAGAAGTCAGATGGGATGAACCCAGCTGGTCAGAAATCACCTGGAGTCAGAAGCTGGGTGCTGCAGTCCAGGATAATGAAGTCGGGAGCCCAAAAATCCAAAGAACCCACCAGCTCAAAGGAAAAAACAAGAACCCAGCCTGAGAGTCTATCCTGAATGGAGCAGGGCCTGGGATAAGGATTAAGGGGAGCCAGAGCAAAGTGAGGACCAGAGATGACATGCCCATCAGCTTTGCTGCTCAACTAGAAATAACCCTCTTCTCTGCTCTCATAAGATCCCACCTGGAATACTGTGCACAGTTCTGGTGCTCCCAACATAAGAAGGTTAAATGGCACTTCTGGGGCAAGCCCAGAGGAGGCCATGAAGTCAAAAAGGGGACCGGAGCACCTGCCCTATGGAGACAGCTGAGAAAGCTGGGGCTGTTCATCCTGGAGAAGGTTGTGTGGACACCTCACAGCACCTTCTAGTATCTGAAAAGGCCTAACAGAGAAGATGGACAGAGACTGTTAATCAGAAACTATAGTGATGGAACAAGGGGGAATGGGTTCAAACTGTGAGTAGATTTAGATGGGATGTTGGAAGAAATTCTTGGCTGTGAGGTTGGTGAGGCCGTGGCACAGGTTGCCCAGAGAAGCTGTGGCTGCCCCATGCCTGGAAGTGTCCAAGGCCAGGTTAGACGGGGCTTGGAGCAGCCTGGTCTAGTGGAAGATGTCCATTTCCATGGCAGGGAGTGTAATGTTTTTAAGGCCCCTTTGATACTGAAATCGGCCAGAAAAGAAACTTTCTAACACAACTTGAAGTGTTAGAAAGCAGGCATTCTTTATCTGTGCAGAACACATTACAAGGGTATTTCCTTTAATCCAATGTGTGTGATGAGGCTTTACAATAAGGTATTTATCCATTATAATCATACATGTTCATTAAAGCATGTCTCCTAGCTAATACATAAATAATCACTTTCCTAGAACTAATTTGCATACATCTGCCTCCTACTGGGAATCATTATATGATCCTGGAGAGTCCTCTAAAGGGATCTCTGATGGTCATATTCAGTGAATACTTCAATTTTAAAGGTGACCTTTCCTTGAACTTCTTCTTTGGGCATGTGCTGTTGCTTCTTGTTACCTAACTTGCAAAAAAACCACTGTAGCCCTCTTTATCTATTCCTCCACTGGTAAACCACATTTATAATCCAGTGTGCATACCTTTACATCCTTTTATGGGTTTTTTTGCTAATTAGTCTTTAAAGTCTATTCAGCAACTTCAGGGGAACTGAAAATTTCTATTCTCTATGTTATTTATCACATTCCAAGCCAAACCATACAGTAATTCAATGATTTATGTGTCTGTAATAATTATATGTAAATATATATTCTGTAAATTATTTGCGGCCGTAAGCTACCACTTATGAAGTGTTGGACCAACCTCTCTGCTGAAATTTAGCTGCCAGCTCAGCCCAGCAATGACCCTTCTCCTGTCCCTTTGTAAAGGACATGGAACCCCACTCCTGAATGCTTCACTGCATTCTGTGTCCGTCCTTTCTTGTAGAAGGACCACTAAGACCAATAGAGGGAGCATGGTATGGGGTTTGGCTGCGGCTGCCTGGGAGAGGGCTGGGAGGGCTCTGTGGAGCCTTTCTCCCCACTTCTCTGGGAGAAAACAGAGGAAGTTCCATAAAAGGACAGCAGAAATATTTTAAAAAGATATAATATAGAGAGCATTATAACCAAGCAATCACATAATACTATTTCTCCAAAATATTTTCTCAGTCATAGAAACATGGAATCCTAAAATGTTTTGGGTTGGAAGAGACCTCAATGATCATGCAGTTCTAGCCCCCCTACCATGGGCACGGACACCTTCCACTAGACCAGCTTGCTCCAAGCACTGGCCAACTTGGTCGTGAAAACTTCCAGGGATGGGGCAGCCACAGCTTCTCTGGGTAACCTGTGCCAGGGCCTCAGCATCCTCACAGCCAAGGATTTCTGCTCAATATCCCATCTAACCCAGCCCTCTGGCAGTGGGAAGCCATCCCCCTTTGTCCTGTCCCTCCAGGCCCTTGTCCAAAATCCCTCTCCAGCTCTCTTTGAACCCCTTTAGGCACTGGCAGGGGCTCTAAGGTCTCACCTTTTCTTCCTCAGGCTGAACAACACCGAAGTCCCAGCACAAGGGGCACAAGGAATTGAGATGTGGGGAAACAGACTGGGTTGGCATGCAGGACTCTGGGCTGTATTTGTGTGTCGACTGAGTTTGTTAAACCCTGGAGAATCAGGCATTCTGGGATGATTAAGTGTGCCTCCTAATCCTACCAGATCCCAGCAGCAAACTTAGCATGGTCAAGTGTTCGGAGGCAGCATGTGCTGCCTGCTGTCTTATTTTAGGGAACAACTTTAAACACTGCTTTTAAGGGATCCCTGTGCATGCTTGCTGTCTTGGAAGCAAAGAGAGATTGGGATGAGCATCTGTTCTCTGGGCAGTGTGAATTTGCAGTATGCTGCAGTNTGTAATGTTTTTAAGGCCCCTTTGATACTGAAATCGGCCAGAAAAGAAACTTTCTAACACAACTTGAAGTGTTAGAAAGCAGGCATTCTTTATCTGTGCAGAACACATTACAAGGGTATTTCCTTTAATCCAATGTGTGTGATGAGGCTTTACAATAAGGTATTTATCCATTATAATCATACATGTTCATTAAAGCATGTCTCCTAGCTAATACATAAATAATCACTTTCCTAGAACTAATTTGCATACATCTGCCTCCTACTGGGAATCATTATATGATCCTGGAGAGTCCTCTAAAGGGATCTCTGATGGTCATATTCAGTGAATACTTCAATTTTAAAGGTGACCTTTCCTTGAACTTCTTCTTTGGGCATGTGCTGTTGCTTCTTGTTACCTAACTTGCAAAAAAACCACTGTAGCCCTCTTTATCTATTCCTCCACTGGTAAACCACATTTATAATCCAGTGTGCATACCTTTACATCCTTTTATGGGTTTTTTTGCTAATTAGTCTTTAAAGTCTATTCAGCAACTTCAGGGGAACTGAAAATTTCTATTCTCTATGTTATTTATCACATTCCAAGCCAAACCATACAGTAATTCAATGATTTATGTGTCTGTAATAATTATATGTAAATATATATTCTGTAAATTATTTGCGGCCGTAAGCTACCACTTATGAAGTGTTGGACCAACCTCTCTGCTGAAATTTAGCTGCCAGCTCAGCCCAGCAATGACCCTTCTCCTGTCCCTTTGTAAAGGACATGGAACCCCACTCCTGAATGCTTCACTGCATTCTGTGTCCGTCCTTTCTTGTAGAAGGACCACTAAGACCAATAGAGGGAGCATGGTATGGGGTTTGGCTGCGGCTGCCTGGGAGAGGGCTGGGAGGGCTCTGTGGAGCCTTTCTCCCCACTTCTCTGGGAGAAAACAGAGGAAGTTCCATAAAAGGACAGCAGAAATATTTTAAAAAGATATAATATAGAGAGCATTATAACCAAGCAATCACATAATACTATTTCTCCAAAATATTTTCTCAGTCATAGAAACATGGAATCCTAAAATGTTTTGGGTTGGAAGAGACCTCAATGATCATGCAGTTCTAGCCCCCCTACCATGGGCACGGACACCTTCCACTAGACCAGCTTGCTCCAAGCACTGGCCAACTTGGTCGTGAAAACTTCCAGGGATGGGGCAGCCACAGCTTCTCTGGGTAACCTGTGCCAGGGCCTCAGCATCCTCACAGCCAAGGATTTCTGCTCAATATCCCATCTAACCCAGCCCTCTGGCAGTGGGAAGCCATCCCCCTTTGTCCTGTCCCTCCAGGCCCTTGTCCAAAATCCCTCTCCAGCTCTCTTTGAACCCCTTTAGGCACTGGCAGGGGCTCTAAGGTCTCACCTTTTCTTCCTCAGGCTGAACAACACCGAAGTCCCAGCACAAGGGGCACAAGGAATTGAGATGTGGGGAAACAGACTGGGTTGGCATGCAGGACTCTGGGCTGTATTTGTGTGTCGACTGAGTTTGTTAAACCCTGGAGAATCAGGCATTCTGGGATGATTAAGTGTGCCTCCTAATCCTACCAGATCCCAGCAGCAAACTTAGCATGGTCAAGTGTTCGGAGGCAGCATGTGCTGCCTGCTGTCTTATTTTAGGGAACAACTTTAAACACTGCTTTTAAGGGATCCCTGTGCATGCTTGCTGTCTTGGAAGCAAAGAGAGATTGGGATGAGCATCTGTTCTCTGGGCAGTGTGAATTTGCAGTATGCTGCAGTACATGGAGCGTGCCAGTGATGAGCTAGGCCACTGCAGTGTGTGCAAGGTGCGCCTTCTGCTGATACCACCCTTGCACAAGTACCATTTTGCAGCTGGATTTATCCCTCTTGGAACTGATTGCATTTCAATTAATGATTTGAGAATCAGAGTCAGGCAGGACCCAAATGAGCTTGAGTGTTTTCAACAGGGTGATGAGAAAAACTGCAGTGAGAATCCAAGTCAGGGTCCAGTGCATTGCCCAGGGAAGTTATTTCTGCTTAATTTCCCTGCATTTAAAACCTATTCTTATATATATATATTTTTTTTTAATATGCCCTCATTATAGTCCTTCAATTGGCCTGGAATTGTTTCCAAATTTTGTAGATATGGCACCTGGGGACATGGTTTAGTGGTGTCCTTGGCAGTGCTGGGGTAATGGTTGGATTTGGTGGTCTCAGAGGGCTTTTATGGCCTAAATGAATCCATGATTCTTCAATTCCAATACATGGCTGAACTCAGCTGCATTATAAAGTTGTGGAAAATATACCAAAAGGTGTAAAATTAGTTTGTTTGGGCTAGAGTATGTCTGAACAGATGACCAGTGATGCCTGCTGTGTTGATGTTGCCTACAGAGTGATTTTGGATGCTGTGGACTGCTCTATCTATGCTATGTTCAAAAACCAGTCAGTAATCTGTCTGCTCCTGCCCAAACCCTATCTCCATTTTCACAATCCCTTCCTCATCATTTATCAGTGCATCTTTATGAAGAAGGATACACCCAACCTAACAGGAAAAACAAATTGCATCCCCTGGCCAAGTGAATGGACATTGCGGCTTTTTCTCCCCAGCCCCATCCTGTCCTGTCACCATCCTCCCTCATACAGCCATAGTGCTTTGGTAACCTCAGATGAGGAAAGTGAAACTGGAAAAGCATAAGCATAATCTTGACAAGATCTAGCTCTACCACAGTCCTCAAACAGAGGTCACCATCTTTCTTGCTGACTGAAAATTGGGGCTGGATGCTTGGCTTAGGTAAAATACCTCACCTTTGGATCACAACACCTGGGTTACGAGTCCATTATAGCAGTAGGAAGTGAAAATTAACGTCTTGGGGGAAATTTTGGGGACTGTTGTGGATTTTTGGGTTTCTCAGTGAATTTCTTCTCGTTGTTATCAGGGAGACGCTGGAAGGGGGAGGGGGCGATTTTTTGGGTGAATAGTCAGTCATCAAGACACAAAAGGAAGTCCCCTGGCATTCCAGTGGAGTTGTTGTGGGGTTGGGGAGTTTTTGGCTGGGGGAGTGGGCTTTTCTGTACAGGGTTTATCGGGAGTTGTGGCGTGATGCCATGGTAAATTGTGAACTCGGACCTGAGACTTGATGGGGATGGGTCCTGCCTTCCTTACATTCGGGGATTGAGGAGAGCCTGGTGCTGCAGGAGTTTGTGTACTCGGCTCCAGGACTTTGGTACTGAAATAAACGAATTTAAGAGCTGAAATTTTAACAGCATACATATAGCATGCATTAGTAGAGCAAAGGCAGAACACAGCACTGGGGCGTTTAGCAATCTTGCCAGAGGGGCGCCCCATTCACTTTTAAGAGAACTTAAGTATCTTTTCAAACTGTTACATATTCATTAAGATCAGACAGTAATTTACACTTCACTCAACCCCCACTCCTAATCTCAGACTATTAGACGCCTTTAGGATCCTCTGGATTTTCTCAGTGTCGAATGCGATGTTCTCCCTCTGTTGTAATTCAATTCAGCAACATCGTCTTTCAGAGGTGTGAATCTTCGGCGAGATAACAAACTTCCTGGGGTGTATGCGGTTTATTTACTCTGTTACTTTTAAGGAGTCTGAGTCTCTAGCTCTGTGATTCATCAACTTAAAAGACATTTATTACCATGTGTTCATTACTATGTTTCTCAGTCTATTACAACTATTTCGGAGTTACAATTCACTCTAACCTTTTCCTACTTAACTATATTTTACCTTTACATAATTTCTACCTAGTACATTATTACATGTGACTGTTGTCCTATTATATACAAAAGCCAACATTTATCATCCATTCGTTTGTCACACTACGTGGCAATTCGGCACTACGATCGAATCTGCCTGCTTCCCCTGCTTCTGCCAGATGCTCTTTGGTAGTGCTGAGATCGAACGCTGCCCCTGAGTTTGCAAAAGGAGCACTTTCCTTCCTTCCTTCCCTCCCCGCGCTGGCTGAGGGGATCATGGCGTCTCTCTGCCTCGCTAGAGCCGCCTGCGCCCCCTGCCGGCCGTGGCCACAACTACACCATAGGGAAAAATGGTTGGTGGGTTGGAAGCTTCTGCTATTGTATTGTGGTTTGTTCTGTCCTGATATATATATATTCTAGTAAAGAACTGTTACTCTTTTTTCTACATTTTTTTTCCTGAAAGCCCTGTAATTTTGAAATTACAATAGCTTGGAGGGAGGGGTATTTTCTTCTTCTTCCAGGAAAGTTCCCACCTTCCTTGGCAGGCGTTTGTCTTTTAAACCAAGACAGGGACGTATTTTGTTTTCAGCTGCTGTCATCATTCAGAGCAACCCCAGTAGGGATAATCATGCCAGCTTTATTCAGGGCAGCCTGGAAAGAACCTGCTGTACAGGGAAGGCCCCTGTGGTCTTCGCCGCATTGTTTTCTCCTTGTGAAAAGCCAGAGGACATTTCTTACAAGCCTTGGTGTTATCTAAGTGCCAGCTGGACCTTGTTGTCTGCAACAACCTCTGTCATTGTGCTTGTGGCCTTGCTGATGTTACTGGTATTTTTGTTAGCATAACTAAAATGAGTTATTGGAGAATTAGTTGAATCCTTGAAGCTGTAATTTGGGAAGGCTCCACGCCGTGGCTCATTCATTCTCATCATTGCACAAACAGTGATGGAGGTTATTTGAATGTTTTGTGGTTCTGCGGAATTACAAGGCACTGTAGAGGGGACAGTTCCAGTTCATGTGAACCAATCCCTGCCAGGAATGTTTCCTTTCTTTTCACAGAAGAGTGGTATTATTTGTAACTGGGCACTTGTGTCATGGCCCATGACATGAAACACAATTTCTGATTTCCAGAGGTCTTGGCTGTTCCCTTTGCTTCCTTCTGTTGGCTGGAAGAGGGATTGTCAGGGAAAAAGAAAGTCATGGTCAAATGGCCCAAAGCCACCTTGCTATCCTTTTCTGAGGAACTTCTCTGTCCCATGTATTGGCCCTCTCTTTTCTGTTCTGGAGGGTCCTTAAGTAAGAGGGGGCCATGGCTGAGATCTATTGGAGGACTGTGTCCCACCATCTGCACTGCTAATCCACTGGATAAAGGAAGTCCAACAAGAACAAGGAAGGACTTGAGCATTTTGGAGCTTCCATCCTTACCCAGCCTTTGGAGTGAGGGTGGTGAAGTCCCATCCACACTCAATTTAAATCCACCTGGCTTGTCAGATTCTCCAATATTTGCTGCAAACGCAGCTCTGACGTGGCATTGTGGCACCAGGAGAAAACCCCAGGTTCGAAGATCTCACTGTTTCCAACTGCCCCTCTGAGACCCTCACCATTGCTGGGACCTGAAACCCATCCTCAGCAGCTGCTGGCAGTACTCAGATACTTGTCCTTCTTTTGGTCTCCCATCCAGACACCCTTGGATGGGCAACCTGCTGCTTTTCAGCTTGGCACAATTTGTCCTTCTTCAGATCTGGCTGGGTTTCTTGGATATCTTTGTCGGGCTTCTTCCCACAGAGAAACTGGCTGCATGTTTCATGCTGCAAGAGATGCTTTTGGGAGGTGCCCATGGACAACTAGAGACCTGAGGATTTGTTTAGTACAAAATTGAAAGAAGATTTATCCTACTTCAGAGCAGATTACTGACCGTAATATCCACAGAAGCAGAGTTTGGGACCAGAGAAGGATAGAAAAACAGTAGCAATTCGGTTTGGGAGACTTTAAATGAAGAAGGCAGGAGCTTGCTGATCAGCTCTCCTAACCTCTCCTCCTCCATCACATCCTCCTCTGCTCTCTGAATGACTGTCGGGGTAATGCCGTGCGCCTCCCTCTCTCCCACCTCATGTTCATCGATCCTTAAGGATGCAATGACATGGCACATCAGTGTCCTCCGTGACTACATACCCCCTGACATGGTAGGAGCAGTGCCCCTACTCATCTCAACCTGACTTGATTAATTCCTCACTTAACAACTTTTTAACCCCTTCAGCCCTGCAGACAATGCATCTCCAGGGGTTTCTGGAGCACCCAACCTCCAAACATTTGGACTCTGGGAGAAATTTATTTGAATCATAGAATCACACAATCACAGAATGATTTGGGTTGGAAGGGACCTTAAAGATCATCTAGTTTTAAACCCCTGCCATGGGCAGGCATGCCATTCACTAGACCAGGTTGCTCCAAGCTCCATCCAACTTGGCCTTGAATATTTACAGGGATGGAGCATTCACAACTTCTTTGGGCAACCTGTGCCAGTGACCCTTTCCTCAAGCATTAGTGCACCAGCCTTAAACAGGGAATTGCCTGTCCTCTGTCTTCCCATGGTTTGGGACAGGACAATCCAGTCTGTAGGGAACAACTAGGAGAACCCAGCCACATCTCAAGGGATGAATTAAATTATCCTGGTTAAACCAGTGCTGAACTCCTGGGCTGATAAAGTCACTCAGAAGCCCTAACTTCAATTATCTTAATTCCACTCCAAAATTAATTAAAATGCAACCAAAACAAATGTGAAATGAAGAGCACTTTAATCCTTCATCAATATCATCAAATTAATAATCTATTTGGGATGTTAATGCCATTTAACTAATACAGTTTAAAATTAATTTGGATTAATTTGCTTGAGATCCTCACTAGTACATGGGCTCTTATCAGAGCTCCTGGAAGTCTGCATATGCATTTCCCTAACACTGCTGACAGTGCATAGAGCAGATCCCACCATGTCTCGGGGAGCTGGGAGAACTGGGGCAGAGTTTCACCCATGTCTTGGACCCACATTTGAGTAGACAGAATAAAGGGAGTTTTCTGTTACAGAGGAATCACTGCAAGCCCTGAAAAATTGTAGCTATCAAGCAATACTTCTCCATGATGAAGCATAAAATGAAGCATCCTTCAAAATTTAAGTTCATTAGGTTCTTCACTGAAAGGGTTGTCCAGTCTTGGCAAAGGCTGTCCAAGACAATGGTGGACTCCCCATTCCTGGAAACACTTAGAAGTCGTGTGTATATGGCAGCTGGGGACATGGATTAGTGGTGGCCTTGGCAGTGCTGGTGGAGTGTTTGGACTCTGTGATCTTAGAGGGCTTTTCCAACCTAAACAAATATGATTTGTTAGGAAGGCCAAGATCATCCCACATCTGGGATCCAGAAAGCTTCATAACACTTTTCAGATTGCATCATTACTGCTCTTAGCAGCCAAGGCATCAGCCAGCATCCTGATCATGCCAAGGGGAATCTCAAGGACATCAACAAACCCATGGCTCAGCTTGGAGAGCACAACCCTGAGCTGCTAACAGGTCATTTCTTTCAGACCACAGGTCATTCACATTAACTTGGCATCCCTCAGACACCTCTGAGGTGAGATACTGCTCTTATCTCACCAGAAAAACCTTGGGTTTTTTCATGCTCATGCACACACCAGCTTGGTTGGACCCTTAAGTACTTTGACAATTATTAAATGTTAAATTCATTCAGAAAGACCAGAATAGCAAATGCCATCCAGAGGGTGTGGAAAAGACAACTCATTTAAGGCAGAATGGAGGATAGTCCTACTCCTTGGCACCTCAAACCCAGCTCCATTAAGCAGTTTGGCTGGACAGCAGGAGAGGGAGGCTGTGCAGAGTCACATTATTAACTTTCCTGGCAGTTTGAGAATGGAGACTGACCTCTGCCAGGTGGCGAGGGAAGAAGTGAGACAGTGGGAACAATCCAGAAGGGAGGATGGAGTTTCTGTGTGGAAGAGTTTCCAGAGGGAAAAGGGTAGTATAGAGTCTAGACCTACAGCGTAAGAGACTTTGCCCAAGTCTCTCCTCTGCTACAGATTTTTTTCTCAGTCTTGTATAAGCTCTCTGGTTTCTCTGTGAGTTTTGGCCAAATCATCCAGATGTGAGCAGGCACTATGACAAACTGAGGACCTTCTTTCCCCAGGGCTACTGCAGGGGACAGACATTTACCAGATCCATCAAATCTTGAGGGACTCAACTGCTACCCTCCAGGTGCCCATGGCTTAGGCAGGGAGTCAAAAATCACAGATTCAAATACCAGGGTGACATTGGAAGAGAACTCTGGAGGTCAACATGCCCAACCCCCTGCTCAAGCAGGGCCACCCAGAACCAGTTGCCGAGGACCACGTCTTATCACAGAATCACAAAGTGGTTTGGGTTGGAAGGGGCCTTAAAACTCATCTCATTGGAACAAGGACACCTTCCACTACACCAGGTTGCTCTAAGCCCCATTCAACCTGGCCATGAAGAGTTCCAGGGATGGGGAGGCCACAGCTTCTCTGGGCAACCTGTGCCAGGTCCTCACCACCCTCATAATAAAAAAAATTCTTCCTCAGAGCTAGTCTTAATCTTCCCTCTCTTAGTTTAAAACCATTCTTCCTTGTCTTATCACACCAAGCACTCTCCTTTGTTCTTTGTTTTCCTGTCGTCCCTCCTCTTTCACTGCGATGATCACCAAGACAGCAGCTGGACGTTTCTTAGGGAGGGTTTTTACAGATGTGTGGTGTCTTAGCATAGGCGAACTCTCCCATCAAGACAGTTTGCACAGCTCAGTGGCTGCCGTCTTGCGCCCCCCTCCCCCCTTCTTGTCTCCTTGCACACATAGAGCCAGAAATGTAGAAGTTTCCAACACGCCTGAGCATCTTGCTTCCCTGCTTATAAATCAGTTGGAGATCAAAGGTTGTTTGGAAGGTGAAGATGAATGCAGGAAACATTGATGCAAGGTGAGATTATTCAAAAAAGAGCAAATGGTGGCAGGGGCCTTGGGCACTTAGTGATTCAGCCATCTGCTTCTCTTCCTGCCTAGAGACCTCTGCATCTGGGCAGCGGTGGGAGTTCTGTTTGTCCATTCCCCTCATTAGGAGCAGGTGCTTGAAATGGGCACATGTACAATCAACAGTGCTTTCGGACAGGTGGAAAATGAGCCATGATGTAAGAAAGTAAAACACACTCTCATGATTAGCCTGCAGTTCTAGCTGCTTCTAGGAAAACACATGGACCATTAACTGCACCATGAGTGCAGATGGAATCAGGGTACTTGGAGGGGTGACACTGAAATGCATAGGGCTTTGGTTGTTCATGAGCACAAGTGCATTTGAGTTGTCTGGAAATGCATGGTGGCTGTGTGATAACAGAATCACAGAATTGTTTAGGTTGGAAAAGCCCTCTAAGACCATCAAGTCCAACTGTTGCTCAGCACTATCACAAACACCACATAACCATGTCCCCAAGTGCCACATCTACATATTTTTTGAACAATTTCAGGGATCGTGGTCCCACCTCTTCCCTAGTCATCTTTTTTCAATGTCTGACCACCCTTTCAGGGAGGAAATGATGTGATGACTAACCTTGGAAAGGTTCATCCTCCGCTACTGCTGTGAGCATCCTCAGCACCCACAGAAATGGTACAGAGATGTCAGCATTCTCTTTTGCTTGCTTCTGCCTGGGCTGTGCACATGCTGGCTGATGTTGGCATGGCAAGGTCTTCTTGGTGCCAGAGCTGGAGGGTGGATTTGTCACAGCAGCTCCTCTACCCTGGGCTGTCCATAACAAGTGTAACTGAGTTCAAATCCCAGTTGTCCTTTATCTCCCTTTAATCGTCCCCTCTTGTTCTGTGGTACCCATTCTCCCACGTAGTATATCCCAGGCTTCAATATCACTTTCAGATAGGCTGAGGATTTTAACAAGCTGCTTAGCCAGCCCTCAAGGCCTGGCTATGAGCTGCACTGTATCTGCAATCCATGCTGCCCATCCCTAAAATGCTGGACATGGGCATTTCCCGTTCCCTCCTCTTGCTAAAGTTGCAGCAGCCTTGGGCAGACATCCACTGCTCTTTGATGGACCTGGGCACCCAACACAGACAAAAACAGCTGGCCTCCTGCAGGCTTTTCCTAGTGGGAAGAAAACCATCAGCTTCTCTGTTAGATGTCTGGGAATTAGATTTCAACTTACCATGTGTGAAAGATATCCTGGAATCACCTGGCACATATTTCAGGACAGGATAAACCTTGGATCCACACCAAGCTGTTGGGTGGGATGTGCTTGTGCTGTGTAGTAGGTCTACCAGAGTGATTATGCACTCCCTCTGCTGTTCTGGTTGTGGGATTGAGAGGGACTCTGGAAAAAATCACCCTTTTCTTGCTTTTTTCCCCAAATTAGAAAATGTATTGGAGGACATTTTAAACAAAGTTGGTTCCCAACAGCACCTAAACCAGTTCAAGGCAACATAAGGAACTGTGCCATTGGAAAAGTCATTTTAGGCCAATGGGTAGGAGGAGATGGAAATATGGGCAATGAAATACATCTCAGTGAAAAATGAGGGAGTTGTTCCAGTTGACCTTTTCCAACAGAAAGGCATGGTGGGTGCAAGGCACACCCCTCCAGGAGTGCCTTATCTGCTCTCTATAGCCAGTGTTCCACCCTGCTGAGGTGACAGCACTAACTCTGGCCCCTTTTTGGCTTCATCCCTGGGTCTAGTTGATGAAGACAGCGGAGCTGGACCCTCGGCAGAACTACCTGGTGGGATTTCATCCCCATGGAGTCCTGGCAGCTGGAGCCTTTCTCAATTTCTGCACAGAGGCATCTGGCTTTTCCATGCTCTTCCCAGGCATCACCCCTCATCTGATGATGCTTTCCCTGTGGTTTCGCATCCCGTTCTTTAGGGACTATGTGATGAGTGGAGGTAAGGAGCATGGGCCTCTGGCATGCAGTGGTATACGTGGGTGCTTTTTAGAGGAACACAGAGTGAAGATACATGGGGAAGAGGAGTCAAGGGTCTGTTTTTCCCCATCTGGGGCCAATTGGATCCCATTCATGGACACAGCTATTAGAGATGGTAACCCAAAACCTCTGAAGTTAAAAATTGCCCTCCTCACTGTTACCTCTGTTGTTCAACTCCATAAATGGTCTCTGTGCTCACGGCATCACTGTGCCAGGTGCTGTGTAACAGCAAAACACAGAGCAAATTGTGAACAGAAATACTGAGAGCTGCAGGTCAGGGTGTTCGTGTATCTCTTTCCAAAAAAATTATATCCAGGCTTGAAATTGTGAGGAAAAAACCCCTCCTTTTCTGAAGCATCTGCTGCTTCCAGGGAAGCAGCATCCAGGGACAGAGAATGAAAATAGCAGCTCATGCTACTGCAATGGAGTGTGGCAGGGGAGGAAGATGTAGTGAAAATGAATAGGAAAGGGGATGGGTAAAAATTAAATGGAGAGACGCGAAAGGGAGTTTTGAGAGATTTTTGGACACCAGCAGGATGACCTCCATGTCTCAGTAGTGGGCTTGGCAATGGTCACTTCTCCAGCTGAATGTGGGCACAATTCAGTAGGTTAAACATAGGCATCCATTCCCATCTGATGTACCCCAGGGCATCCACTACCCTGTTTTCCACATAAACTCTGGCTTCTGCCGCTGAAAAAATATTTACATAGAGAGTGAGAAATCCAAACAGTGAGATATATGAGAGACTTATGACCCAGATGAAGGCAGGTTTAATCACTGTAATGTGGGAGCTGGGTGCCTAACTCATTTTCAGGTCAATTGAATCCATTTCACAATGGGGTTTTAATGTGCAAATTATTTCAGCCCCTGAAACAAGGATTTGGGGTTTTTTAAATAGTCAAAACAATGTTGCTTTGTCATTTCTGAATTAAAGATTTCTAACTTACTGAAGTAAACAACACCAAGGGACCAAATCCTTCATTGAATTCCACTTTAAATTAGCACCATCCACTGAAACGTCTATGTGTTTTGACCTAAAGCAAATGTTTCTCTGACTTCAGAATTGTTCAGAATTGGACATGGTCTCACTTGACAACAAATTGAAACAGATTTTTCCTAGGGCTCAAGTGCAGCTAGTTCTCAGTTTATTCTTTTCCTAATTTTTTCCCTCATTTCTCAGTTCTGAGCCAGACAGCTAATAGATAATTGTGTACTCACCCAGCAGAGCTATGGGCAAATCCAGCACCTTTTAAGGGAGCTGGGCTGGGTTTTCAACTCTGAAAATAAAGTGTTTAGCACCTCTTCAGAGACGGATTATGGGGAAAAACGGTCCAGAACAAACCACAGTCAGGTGGGTTTTACAGATGTGTTTTACTTTTAATTCCTCTCTGCTCTCCAGGCCTCATCCCCTCTGACAAGGAGAGTGCATCCTACGTGCTGCAGAAGCCAGGGGGTGGGAACTTGCTGGCCATCATTGTTGGTGGGGCACAGGAGGCACTGGATGCCCGGCCGGGATCCTTCACCTTGCTGCTGAAGAACAGGAAGGGATTTGTGCGCCTGGCCATCCAGCACGGGTGATGCAGGGGGTGGGGTCCAGGGGTGCTGAGGGAGGGGTGCTTGGCTCTGTGGCTGGTTAATGGGGTATTTCTGCTTTGGAGAGGAACGAAGGGGTTTTGGGATGGGCTTTGCTAATCATGACACCCTACTGGTTTTGACTCCCTGCAGCAGCCCCCTGGTCCCTGCCTTTTCCTTTGGGGAGAATGATGTCTTTGATCAGGTGAAGAATCCCAAGGGCTCCTGGCTGCGGAGGATTCAGCACTGGCTCCAGAAGATCATGGGCATCTCCCTTCCCCTCTTCCACGCACGAGGCATCTTCCAGTACAGCTTTGGGCTGATACCGTACCGACGGCCCATCTGCACCGTGGGTGAGTCAATCCACAGAACTCTGACATGATGCCAGACACACTCAGGCCGGCCAAACTGGGGAAACAGGGACAGTCCCTGAGTTGTGACATCCTCCTGCCAGGCTGAAGCATCATGCCAGAGAGCATGAGCAGTGGTGGGCTAGAAATGTGCTGCAAAGCAGCAGCATCCCCAACTGTTCACGTATCACACTGGTTTGGCAATCTAGTTTGATCTCCTGACAGATCTCAAGTCGTCTGGGCTGTGCTGGGAAAAGCCCCAGAGCAAATGTGGCCACCCCATCACTCCTGTGAGATGCAGACAACCCCAACACCACAATGCGGTGACAAAAAACACTGCAATAGGGTTGCGTTAAACGTCTTCCAAGGCAGTGTTACCAACACAAGTAGGACCAGCAGGTCAAGGGAGAGGATTCTGCCCCTCTGCTCTATTCAGGTGAGACCCCCTCCTGCAGTGCTGCCTCCTGCTCTGAGCAGGGGTAAGAGCGTCAGAAGGATGGGGAGCTGCTGGAGTGAGTCCAGAGGAAGCCACCAAGATGCCCTAAGCGCTGGAGCTCCCCTGCTCTGGAGACAGGCTGGGAGAGCTGGGGGTGTTCAGCCTGGAAAAGAGAAGGCTCTGGGGAGACCTCTGAGCCCCTGCCAGTGCCTAAAGGGGCTCCAAGAAAGCTGAAGAGGGACTTTGGACAAGGGCATGGAGTAACAGGATGGCAGGCTTAGATGGATGGGAAGAAATTTTGAGGGCCTGGCAACAGGTTGCCCAGAGAAGCTGTGGCTGCCCCGCTTCTCTGGAAGTGTTCAAGAGCAGGTGGGACAGGGCTTAGAGCAACCTGGTCTAGTGGAAGGTGTCCCTGCTCATGGCAGGGGGCTAGAATGAGATGATCTTTAAGGTCACTCCCAAGCTAAACTATTCTGCGGTTCTGTGAATACTGAAGCAGTTTGCAGGTTTGCTCAGCATCCTGTGCAGACACATTTGCAAATCCAAACCTATTTGCATGTGCAATGAACTATTTTGACTGGAGACCATGTCCATGGGAGACCAAATTTCAAGAAAATCTTTGGTTTTGAATAAGTTTTTCAATATCTCCATGCTTGGCCCACCAGTGTGGCTGATGCTCTGTGAATTAATGTAATTAAAAATGCTGTTTGGAATGGTTAGAGCTTACACCACTGATTAAGTTTGACAATCAGCAATTACTTCTAATTGTATTACAACCTGTTTGGATTGTCTCAATGGTTTTATGAGCTGTGTAGTATCACATGGGCTCTTCATTAATTGGATGAAGGATAGATGTTGAAACCCTCTGTCAGTTGACAAAAACAATTTGAGTAAGAGACCGGAGCAAGAGAGGTACCTCGCAGACTTCTCTGTCCCCTGCCAGGTACCTGGTCCTGCTCCTGGTAGCTCTGGGAGATGGAAAGGCTCTTCTAGTGATAGGAATCAAAATAATTAGATTTTCTGTTGAATAAAACATGATTTAAAAAAAGATAAATAAGTACTTGATTCCTAATAAAAATCAGATGTTTAATAGACTCTTTAATCTGAGCAAAGTGGAAGCACCTCCACTGCAAGTTTATTTAAATAGTATGGGGCTCCCTTGTTTCTCACTTTCCCCATTTGCAATGCAGATTCCCAGGGCCATGTGGAAACAGCTTGGAAAGCCCAACCCAAATATTATCTTGTCTTTATATTGTGTTTATCCGCAGCACATCTGAGATGTGAGAAGCAGCTCTTGGGACTGCATTGGGATATAGCACTTCTTACTTGAAACGACTACACAGAGGGTCTTTGACATTACCAACTCTGTAGATGGGTAAACTGAGGCAAGGACCAGTGTGATCCTGCAGACCAAGAGCTTGATCAGGATCTGAGCCACCATCCCTCCTTGGTTGTGCTATCTCTCAAGCTCTAGGAAATAACTGGCCATACTAACCTGTCCATCCTGGAGAGGCTGACCTCAGTTCTGTGCTAGGGTGAGCAGTGTTCAGACTGACTCCTCCTAACACCTGTGCTTCTTTTCCAGTTGGGAAGCCAATTCCAGTGCAGAAGAAGCACAGACCCTCTGAAGAAGAAGTTGATCAAGTCCATCAAAAATACCTAAATGAGTTGTCCAATCTCTTTGAGAAGCACAAAGCTAAATTTAATGTCCCAGAAGACAGCCACCTGGAATTTATATAGAGTGCCTCAAGCAAGGGAAACCATGGAGATCAAGCTTCCCCTTTCTCTGGAATTACTTCACAAGCTCAGCATAGTCACAGTTAACATATAGTCTGTATAACATAGAGAAAAGAGCTTGATTTTCCAAGCAGTTGCACGGGTGTAGAGCCACGTTTTAAATTTTTTCTCCATGTAAGACACGTAAAAGATATAAAAGAGAAGAAAAAGAATCCCATTTGTGGTCAGCACAATTGAAACTCGCCAGCACAAAACTCAGACTTCCAGTCTGGCATGGATGCCAGTTTATACAGATACTTCCAGGCAGATCTGAATTATTGAAATTATTTCCTTTGCATTATTTTCATTTTGAAATGGAACAATGAGCCATAATTTGTGCTGAAGGCATGTGGTTTTTAAAATATAATTCATCTAGATAAACAAATCAACATTGTTTGTTTGGTGCTCTTCATGTTTTTAATTACTCTGGGCTCTTTTTTCTGAAGCACAGTTTATCAGAAAGGTCATATACCTAGCATGATGCCAAGCACCCTCAGCAGCATGATGCCATAACCCACTGGGGCAATAGAGATTAAATAAATTCCATTAGAAATATGTATTGGAACTATAAAATATTTCTAATTATTGTAAAGAAACCAGAAGCCACTCTGGCAGTCACACTCACATTGCTTGAGCTGGGACCAAGGCCCCTTGGCAGCTCCACACTCCACACTCCCAGAGTCAGACTGGGCTTCCTTACTGGCTCAACCCCTGGTTTCCCATAGCACAGTCTCAGACTTCTGGATCCTTCAAATAATTTAATCGTGCAAGAACCAAATAACAGCTTGGGGTGGGAGCCTCCAGAAGTGAGGAGGAATCTCCAAAAAAAGAAACCCTTGGCTTATGTGCCCTTACTATCTGAGTGTGTGGGAAAGTCTAGGCTCTTCTTGCTGAGTCCTGGGCTCCTGCGGTGTCTCAGAGCGTCCAGTTGCCTGGCTGTGCCACAGGTCCCTGTGCCCTTTTGTTGGGCAAAGGGTTGCCAGAAGCTTCTTGCCTCCAGCTCTTGCCTCCAGAGCTCCATCTACAGCTGGCACTGCAGCTGCCCCTGAGCTGCCTGCTCTGAATTAAATTTAAAAGTCTAGGGACTCATCCAAAGGGTTCACCGTACCTGGGCCCTAGGAGTCCTGCTTCCAATTTGATTAGTTTAATCCCAGACACCCCTACACGGGAACATGACCAGTCACCAGCTATGGTAGCAGGGTCACTGTGCATTTTATTTTACAAATGAGACCATTTTCTTAAGAAAGAGGAGCATGACCAAGACATGGCAGAAGGGAGAAGTGATTTGGACTGGAAATATCCATTGGGGCTTGGGGCAGCCACATTTGGCAGGTGATCAAGGTTTTAAATAGCTGCTTCTTTTTGATATCCAGAACTTCATTAAACTCTGCACTTAATGGGATTTTGCAGTGTGGAAGTTTCAGGTGGCAGGAAGCCATCTGCTCAGTTCACCCTTACAGAGCCCTGTTACTTTCATCCCTCCCTTCATTTCTTTCTCTTCCTCCCATCCTACTCCCCACTTGTGAGGAGCCACCAAAAATCCTGCAGATCACATGCACTTCATTTTTGTTCCTGAAACTGCAAGAATTGCATTTAACAAGAAAAACTTGTTAAAAACTTGAAAACTCTGTCTCAACTGACAATACCAGACCATCACTGGGGTTTGTTTCCTTTTCCTGCCTCCTGCCCTCACCAAGTTATTCCACCTTATTCTTAATCTGAATGACCCACTGCAAATCCCTCCCATTCCCAGAAAACAAGCCGCAGCAAGGAAGAATTTAATGGAGCCCTCATCAGCATTCTAAACACTCCAGTAATCTCACACTTAATCCAGTCCAATAAAACAGGTCACATGCCATCGTTTCTTGCTTGCTTTCTATTTTTATTTTTCTTTTGTTCTTAGTTAAGGACAGAGGTGCCCAAGCGGAGGAAGATTTTCTGCACCAGAAACAAAAAAAATATATCTCCCACCCTTTTCTCTTGGAGTTCATCACCATCCAAACTTTACCCTAGCTCCAGGTGTTTTTCTCTATCCTTTCTTCTGCCTTTCCTTTTACTGGCCATCCACCCACAGATCTCAGGAATGTTGCCATGGCCTTCTGGAAACATCCCAGTGGGGACCTGTGCCAGAGCGAAGCGATGGGTATGTCCCCAGGGTCACATCACAGTGTGTTGTGGGGATGGGAGAGGTCTCCAGAGGTGAGGATGAGGAGCTGATATTTTGATGCAAGGGGAAGAAGAGCGAAGGTGCTGCTGTTGAGATGGAAATCAGCAGTGAGGGGAGGGAGAAAATTTGCAAAGATGTCAGATGAGTGGTTGGATCTGGTGATGTCTTGGGGCTGTAGGAAATGGAGAGGGGCAGGATGCAAGGTCATGGACAAGGATGGCAGATATTGGTACTGACAAGAGGGGTTTGGTCAGTAGAAGAGACTTCTACCCCACTGAGAAGTCATGTTAAGAAGGTGTGCTCCCAGTTGTCCATGGAGGCCTCGGGCTTATTCTTTTGGGGCTGTCGCAGTGATACCTCTGGTGCCAGAGTCACACCTACTTGAGAGGTGGGCTGGCTTATCACCTTTCTGGCTTGTGATACCATCCAGAAGGAGAGAAAAGGTAGAAAATGGGTGGTCAGGAAAAAATCTAAGGCAGGCATGGGAAGGAAGATGCTGGAGCTGTCTGAAAGTTGTTGCGGTGATCAGAGAGATCCAAAGGTGAAGAAAGACCACAGTGCTAGAGAGGAGTGGTCAGAGGAGAGTGTTGGCTGTACGTAATAGGCTTCCTTTAAGGTCAGTTTTTTCTCACAGACTGGAAAATAGCCTTGATCCCTCAGGAACCTATATAACCCAGGAGGGAGAGGTCAGTGCCTGGGCTTGTGTTAAATATAACATTAAGAATTATAATTCATAGGCATCCTTACAGCCAGGACTATTTAGGGGGCTCAGCACAATAAGAGGTCCCATCTCAAGAGGCCAGAGCTGTCTCTGAGAGAAACACTGTAACTCTAGAAGCTTTTGTGCCATTTCAGCCTCACACAGAGCTGTCTGGAGGATTAAAACTCCTCTGATGCTACACAAGGCAGGAGAAGCCTAAAGAAAAATGCTCAGATAAACCAAACCAAACAATGTTTAGGTTTGGACTCTAGCTTGGAACTGGCTCAATTGGAGGCACCTTCAAGGCACCCTAAATCGAGGGACCTCCAAGCTGTCACCTGAAAATAAGGACCACTTAAAGCTAAAATGACACTGTATGTTTTTTTCCACCATGCCCACTCCCTACTTACACAGCTGGCTTTGATCCGAGAAACAAGCTCAAGGAGAAGAGATATATCCCAATGCCCTTCTTGCAGAAATTTCAAATTTCACCCTTTTTGGGACTTACATGGAAACTCTAAAGAAAATACAGTAAGAAATATAAGTGTGGTGATTCGGTATTCCCCTCCTGCCTGTCACTTCCTCCCACCTCTTCTCTCCTGATCTCTCCTGTATTTCTGTTGCCAGAGGCTCTAATCTGGATTTGCCTTACTTAGCAGGTTCAGATCATGAGGCTCAGAAGAAAACCTCTGATGACTGATGAATACAAAATATGGACTAATTCTCCAAGAGGAGGAAAGCCAAGCAAAAAATTCTTTTTTGCCCTTCTGCAGCTCTAGTGCTGCAAAGTTGTTTTACTGCCCTGAGAACGGGATTAAAAATTGCCTGCTGTTGCAAACAAAATTAAAAGGTTTTCTGCCGTTGCAGAAAAATGTGTGGTTTTCTGCTCAGGGAAAGATTTGCTTCCTTTAGTTCAATGAAGTCCCAAAATGTGGTAGGCTAAACATCCCTTTCTTATGGCATACCTTTCAAGAAAGGAAATTAAATTGCAAGTGCATCTGAAACCCACCACTTGGTATTAAAAAAACAAACAAAGAAACAAACACAAAACCAAATCCAAAACAAGAAATTATTTTTTGTTTGTTTCCTTTTCCATTTAAACATTTGGAATACTAACATTTAAAACATTTAGAAAACACGGGTGTTGTGGGTTGACCCTACAACGGGTCTCCTCACGAATATGGACACTTATTTTTTGGGATAATCTGTTAGTTCTGTCTGACTTGTACCCAGTGAACTCTTTTCTGCACCTCCCATCATGTGAGTTCACCTCTTGACACAGCCTTTCTCAGAGGAACCATCTGACACAGGATTTTGGCAAACCACCTTGTTCATGTTATAAAAACCCTCAGTGAAGAAATAATCTGCAATGACCAACAAGGCAGGAGCGTATATATTGGATTTAAGGAATTATTGGGTATGATTCATCCATTTTCCAAGCTTGTGCTTGGTTTTATTCCTACCCATCTCCTGGCCCCAGCCCCCTTGGAGATGCTAAGCCATTAAGTTTGGGCTGGCAACCTACTGAGCCACCACATCTCTGGGGCACAGGGAGCCTGTGTGCTTCAGGCAACATGTGACCTTCAAAATAGATAATGCACTTATCAGGAGGGAAAACACCTGTAATATCAGGTAGTTGTAGCCAGCATGTTGGGTGTCAGGATACAAAATAATTCCTGTGAGCTAAAGAGATTCATGTTTTATTAGATTGTAAGAAAAAGTACAAAATACAGTCCAAACATGATTTCAATGAGCAACTCAAGGTGCACAGAAAATTACATGCAGAAAGCACTACAGCAAGGATTTGAAACCACTTGAGTTTATGAAATGCTTGCAGAAAACCATGAATGCATAGAATATCATGCATTCACAGAAAATTGTGCATGCACAGAAGAAAAATAATGCAAAGAACAAAAATTCATGCCTAATTCTTGGTGAATAAAGTTTTCGGATCCCCTAGAATTGAAGGGGAACAAGTGCTAACAAGCAATGCTTTTATCTTCACCACTGCCAGCAAGGGCAGAACTTGGTTGCTCATCGCAAACAAAATCTTAATGGACAGGGGTGCATGTGGATGCTGAGGAACTCAGCTCCACATCACAGAGTACTTTGAACTGGGAGACCAGTGCTGCATTGTCAAGAGCACGCAAACAGGGATGTGATGTCAGGATTTTCATAATTGTTCACAAAGTGCTTAGCTTCTACCCTCTGAGAGGGAGATTCTCTAAGCTGTCATGTAGCAGGATCTCCTAGGAAGGCTAAGCTCATTTTCCTCATCAGCAACCCCAAAATCTCGAGATGCTCACTCGCTAAAATCACAGTGTGTCCCTGAGAGTAGGGAATGAGCTGGGTGCCAGATTTTTCCACGCTGTGTTTTTGACATTACCTACAAATCCTGCAGTGTGCCTTGCTTCCAGGAACTGCCAAGCACTTTACAAGTAAATAGGATACCTAATCCCTGGAGAGGTAGAGCAGTAGCTCCTTTAACCCCTCCGTCGATGCTGGGCTACTGCCAACCCAAGATCACAAACATCACAAGGCCAGAGAGCAAGAATAAGCATGACCTGTGGCCCAAATTCCCAGATCATCTAGATCAATGTGATTTGTGGCTGGTCAGAGGAAGACTGTAGCAAAGGTGAGACCCAATTCCTCCTGAATCATAGAACAGCTCACCACCCTCATTCCAATAAACTTCTTCCTTATATCTAATCTAAACTGACCCTCTTTTCTATGAATACTTATCTTTAAACATAGAGAGGGAGAAAGAAGAGTATCAGTCTAGGAAGAAATAGGCGAAACAAGTTGAAATTACAATTATTTTAAAGCAAGCAAGCAGAATGGCTAAATTCTTATTTAAAAATTAGAAATATAGAGGTGATGACCAGATTTGACAGTTATTTTGTACAAAAATTGTTCCCTTCCTTGGAAAGTGCAAATGACATAGAAAAAGTCCTCCCCACATTATCCCCATGGCTCAGGAGTCCCTACAGCCTCACCTCCTCTTTCAGTGGCCATCTCTGTTAGTCTCTATTTCCCCTCTCCTTCCTTCTTAGCCTGCTACTCTATTTGACATCAGTTCCCTTGTAGAAACTCTTGCAATCGTGTTGTGTCAGACCTCATTGTGTCTGGGATGTCCACATCCTTCGGCCAAAGACTGAGATGGAATGGATTTCACATATTACTGAGACCATGTGTGCAGCAGCACGGAGGTCACTGCAGCCCTGGCACAGCACACTGATGATGATAGGATGTGCTGATGGTTCCCCCTTGCCACACTTTAGGGCTGGAGCAGTAGGACAGGTTAATCTTTGTTGAAAGCTTTATTTGGGTAAGGAGGCCTTCTACCACTTCACTTTCCTTTGTATTGACCAGTGCAGAGCATTAGGAGTATTAGAAGCATAAGAAGCAATGAAACCCAGTAACAAACAAAGCCATTGGACACTGATGTCTGTAAGAAGGAAGAAATATTCATCACTTCCTAGCAGGTCACGTTAAAACTGGCCTCACAAAAGATCTTCAGAAGCCTATTAGCTAAGGCACATCCTGCGGGAAATCCTCTTAGAGCAGTGGAGGTGACAATGTAGTGATATTACTGTTCCCAGCACTGCAGTCATAGAGAAACAGGGATGGGAAGGGGTATTAAGAGGTCAGTGGGGCCATGCCCTTTATCTCAAGGAAGGATCAAGTCCATCCATGCAATGTGCCACCAGGCAGACATGGTGTTTATATGCTCTTGAAGACTTACTATGATAAAGATGACACAACATTCTCAGAGAATTTATACCTAACCCAAATTTTAACTCAAATTCTCAAGGAGATGTCGCAGTCGTGGCGAGGGCGGGTAGAGAAATGACACAAAGTCCAGGCTCCAGGATATATGGAAGCGCTTTATTAAACTAACAGAAAGTTTTTATATGTTAGTTCGCAAAAGTGTGTTAAATGGCATAAGGGAATTGGTTCTTTGGCCATCCACCCCTTGAGGGGATTGACCAAATTCTAAGACATCCATTTCTAAATATTTGTCTAGTTAAAACCACAACAATTCTGCAAAACAACTGCAGGTGTGAGATAGAGAGTTAGTTTACAAGAACCCGTAGCAGTGTTTTTCATAGCTTCTGTGAGAAACGCAGAGCTCTCACAGAATGCTGCAGAAAGCTGGAAAATTTTTCTGCTAAAGTTTTTCAGCGTCCGTAAGGATGTACTTTGGCTCATGGCTTTTTACTCCCATCCAGTATGGGAATGAAGATAAGATTATTCCCTTCTCTCTCTGTCTTCATGTCATCACATATGATGCCTTCTCAATCCACAGTTTTTCAGGCAAAACCATGTTTATTTGATCAGTTGGATCCAGTAAAATCTCCACAATAATCTCTATCAGAATGGGTGCTTGAATATACACAGACACGTATATTGTGATGATCATCTCAGCTTCTGGAGTTGGACAACACAGGGTTGTTGGAGGACACATGAGGACTTCTATGAGTCTGAAAGTACTCCAGCACAAAAAAGCTGATAGAAAATGGCCTGTGAAAGGAGGATTTCCCTTCTTCCCATTTATACTCCAAAGCTGTTGATCTGTTCTTGGGTGTCCTCAAAACACTGGTCCATATTTGGCCAAGAAATTTCTCATGTGGCAGATGACTGAAAAGATCTGCAACATGGTCTAGCTGAAGATGTCCCTGCCCATGGAAGAAGGGGGAGTTGGAATAGATGGTATTTCAAGGCCCCTTCCAACCCAAACCATTATACGACTCTATGATAAACATTTTTTAGAAGACTCCAGAAAAATGGGATGAGATGAAGAGCCATTGAAAGGCTCTGTAGAGAGTAAAGACAACCTCAGGTGATAGATTAGTTTTTTGTCCTTCAGCCTGTAGATGGCACCAAGAAGAACCACTCTTATTCTGCATTTCCTGGCCTGTTCTGCAGCCGTGGGGTGCACAAGGAGCATCTGCAGAAACAGTCTTGTTGCAGTCAGCGAGACTCCCTGGTGAATAAAGGGTTGCAAGACTGAGTCTCTCTAGTGCCTACAGCCCACATGCATGTGTGCAACAACTCTACTGGGACCTGCAGGAGTTGTGAAACAAGGCTGGCACGGTCTTCCTGCAGACTCTGTTAATTCTTAGGTTTTTTTAGTTTTATATTTGATTGTGATGCAACCCCATAAATTTAACAGCATGGCTGACTGAGGCAGATCTATTCCACCACATGTAATCACATCACATGTAATCTCTACATCACGTGTAATCTCTACATCACGTGTAATCTCTACATCAATTCCTGCAGTAGCAGGGCTGTAAAAATATTATAGAAATTATATGCTTTCCACATTTCAAGCTATTCTAACACAGTGGAGAGGTTCAGGTTACTGCTCAGATTGGCTGACCCAGGAGGAATTAAGATTCAGCCTCCCACAGCCTGTCCACAAACCCTTTCTGCTGTGCAACATGCAAAGTGCAGTGTTGTGTTAGCTGCCTTCCCGAGGGAAGGAGAGGAATTTCTAGTCCAAGATCCTTCTTCATCCACAATGGGGAGGCATTTTCAACCATGCATGGCTTCTAGAGATATGCTTTGAAATTCAAGAGCCAATATAGAATATCCAACCATGCATGAGTCAAAGTGCCAGAGAAAAAGGTATTTTGGCACCAGAGCCCTGCCAAGCAGGGTCTTTTGGGGTTTTTTTTAGTAGCAAGTGGTGCTGGAGGGTGTCCAGAGAAGGACAATGGAGCTGGGGAACAGACTGGAGCACAAGTCCTATGGGGAGTGTATGAAGGAGCTGGGGGGGGCTCAGCCTGGAGAAAGGAGGCTCGGGGGGACCTTCTCACTGTCTACAGCTACCTGAAAGGAGGGTGCAGCCAGGTGGGGATGGGCTCTTCTCCCATGGACAAGTGACAGGACAAGAGAAAACAGTCTCAAGTTTTGGGGGTTTAGGCTGGATATCAGGGAAAATGTCTTCACCAAAAGGGTGGGGTCAGACACTGGAATAGGTGGTGGAATCGCCATTCCTGAAACTGAAAGGCATGTAGATGTGGCACTTGGGGACATGGTTTAGTGTTGCCTGTGGCAGTGCTTGGGGGAGTGGTTGGACTGAATAATCTTAGAGGGCTTTTCCAACCTAAATGATTCCACGATTCTATGACTTTAGGACTCTAAGTGCCGAAGAAGAAATCAGGCTCCAGAAAGAGCATGAGGAGAAAATCAGGTAGGTGCTGACACTTTGCTCTAGGAGTTCTATGCTTGTCTCTCTGTATCTGCATTTCCAATTTTGTAATCGAGCATTTAACTTTTTTCTGTGCTAAAATGACCCTCAATTTTAATTGGTGTTGTGGCTGGTGAGCACACTTGCTCTTAAACAGCAAGCTAAAGCATTGCAAACAAGCCCTAAAACTTTTCTCCATCCATTTCTGTAGCATAGAGAAGCAAAAACTTCAGCTTTTTATAGATAGAGGTAGTTCAGGGCAAGAGCATTTGTGCCATTTGTGTCTCCCAGACTACCGACAGTGATGCTGTCCTGCATTCAGAGGAGAGAGCTCTGGGACACGGTGAAAGGAGGCAAAATGATCTTTGCAAGGCATAATTAGCAAGCAGAGGGTTGATTGCAGCTGTTCTCAAAGGTGAAGGCTTCTAAATGAGCATCTGCAGCAGATCTGGGGCCTCTTTCGGATGTCCTGCTAAATTTCAGATCACTATTACTGATTTGTGTTGCAAGAGCTTCTCATGCATGGTCCAAGGAGTATCACAGTAAGTTTTAAATTGACATCACAATCCTGTCTTGTAGCTGGAAGTTGCAGTCAGACTTAGTCAAGGGGGAAAATCTGTGAAAATACAGGGGAAAAAACATTAAATCTCTGGTAGAAATGGTGAAACCAGACCTCCAACATGCCTGGGGAGGAAGAGCATTCTTGGGAAGGAGACTTGCTCCGACTGAGATCCTCCTGAGTCCCCTTGTTTGGCTTCCAGCCCCTCATCTGCAGAAGCCATTTGGTTCAAGACCTCAAAGGGCTTGGACAGACTAACATGGGCCTCTGCACTACCTATAAAGCACAGGTAGGTGAGTGACAGTGTGTCCTCAGGCCTGTTGGCAGACCCACACCTCACACAATGGGGAAAATGGCGCAGCAGATGGCCATGTACTTCTTCTCTTGCACTGTTCCCCAGCATAAAGCTCACAGAAGTTCTGGTCCTGCAGACCAAAGGCAACTCAGACTGGAAGAAGTTCCAGCCTCAACATTTCAGGGCTGGGATCAAAGAATCTTGGGATCATAGAATAGTTCGGGTTGGAGGAGACCTTAAACCTCATCTCATTCCACCCCCCCTGCCATGGACAGGGACACCTTCCACTAAACCAGGTTGCTCCAAGCCACATCCAACCTGGCCTTGAACTCTTCCAGGCATGGGGCAGCCACAGCTTCTCTGGGCAGCCTGTGCCAGGGCCTCAGCACCCTCACCGTCAAGAATTTCCTCCCAATATCCCATCTAACCCTGTCCTCTGGCAGTGGGAAGCCATTCTCCCTTGTCCTATCACTCCAGGCCCTTGTCCAAAGTCCCTCTCCAGCTCTCTTGTAGGCCCCCTTTAGTATTGGAAGGCTGCTGGAAGATCTCTCCGATCCCTGTGCTCTCAGGCATATCCCATTCCTTTTCTCCTTTGGGATCCACATGCTGGGGGTCATCAATACGCGGTCTTCGCCTCCTCTCCTCCCATTGAGACAAATCCCTAGATGTAGACATGAACTTAGTAACAAAGCAATGTCTGTTGCCTCCAAACTACACCTCCCAGTTTGCAGTCCTAAGGAACCCTTCCTTACATCTTAGAAAGGCCACAAGCATCCTCCCGCAGGAGGGATCCACCCTCCCTTTCTAAAAACCTACAGCTTTTCTCCAGTGAAGGGAAGAGACAAGCAGCCAACAACACGGAGCAGAGATGCACCAGCTTAAAGGAGACAGTCTCCAAGGAAACAACCCACAAGCGCTTCTCATGGAGCAGACGTACCCAAAACATGCCATGCTACATCTTGAGAAACCAAGTGCCTGTGCAGCAGTGAGGAGCTTGCCTCTCTGCCCTGTAGCAAGGTTGTCTCTTCTCACCAAGTTACTTTGCAAGGTTGGGGCGCATCTTTCCTTCTTCCCTGCTTGAAGTCATCCTGTGCTCTGTGCAGGGCTGAAACCTGCAGGGAGGATTGCAGGAATCTGGGGCAAAGGGAGGATTTCCCAGACTCTGCTTTTCTCTGCAATGGGTGCTGCTGCTGGAGAGGCTCCAAAGGGCTCAAGGAGGTCTGCTGCAATTGGTAAAACCCTTGGAAGCTGGAAAGCACCAGAAATGGGCTAATTTCATGGGGTAATTCTTGGACATGTCCTTGCAAACTGCAGGTGATCTGTTGGGTAAATTTCTACTTTTTTTAATCCATTTTTTCCTTATGATCTTGGGACTGATGGATCCTGCACAGGATTTGGGGCCATACCTGTCATGCCCAGGGTGGTGGAGAACCCTTGAGAGGTCTGACTGTCTGAAAGTTGAGGAGAGGAAAGACAGCCTTGGCTAATAGCTTTAAAACCTTGCTTATCAACCCTTGCTGTGCCCAGGGGATGGAGGGTGTATGATGTTTTTGCTAGGAATTTGCCTGGCATGAGAGCTGGGATGAAGGCAGGGAGGTGCAGAGGAGCACTTGCCTTGGCTTCATCAGAAATGCATGGTCTGTGTGTGGCTGGTCACCTTTCCAAGATTTTTGCCTTAGTTTCCCCACTTGTATTTGGAGACTGATGCTGTCCCACGGCTGTCTGGTTGCAAACACATCAAAAACCATAGAGGTTTGAGGAGTTCACACGGAAGCCTTTAGGAAAATGCAGTCTTCACATCATGGGCAAGAGCTGAAAATGCTCATTTTTTAAGAAGTATAGCAAGATGCTTCCAAAAAGATAATGAAAGTCTCCCACCTTTTAATAATAACTTTTTCCCTACTATATTTCATCAGTTTGCCATGTCTCATTCTCCCACACCCTTCTTAGCAAAGAAAGCAAACGTATTTAAGAAAAACACTAAAATCACATTTCTTGGGAGGTGTGTGCCAACTCTTGTTTTACAAAACACCCCGCAATTGGATTAAAAGTGGAGCTGATGAACTGTCTATTAGTAATTCTCCTCCTGTTCTCTCTCCTGTGCTGCAGTAGTGCTCATTCAGCACAGGGACCAAAGTTCTTTGGACATACAGTTAATTTTTAGGTGCTCTAATTTTAGACTGTAGCTAGGCAGCTCTACCATGACTCACTGCCAACAGCCAAAATCTTTGCTCTGTGACTTGCATAAATCTTCCCATCTGTCTGGTGGGGAAAAGTGAGGGTGGGACTTAAAAAAAAAATTATATGTTTTATTTTTATTTTAATGCCCTCCAGAACAAAGCTCACTGTGAAGTCTCTCTTGCAGTTTTGGCCTGAACTTTGCTACCACTTCTGAAAAAAAGGAGGTGTAAGTGCAGCTTAGAAGGGGAAGAAATGGCTAAATTTCAAAACCTCTGTAATGTTTAATAACTTTTAACTACATGAACAAAAAAGGCAAGTGCTATGAAAACAGCTGATGCCAGCTTTGGGCACTGAAGTGGTTGTACCATTAATGAGTGAGTTGCAGAGAAAATACTCTTGCTTCAATACTACAAAAATAGTGGCTGTGTACACTGAGCATGGAGGTTTGCAGTGTTCGTGTTCCCACCCCAGACAATACCTAATAGGTGATGAGGCATCAGAAAGGATACAGGACCATTATCCAACAGGTGGGCACAAGAAATGTGGCATTTCCTCCTGTGCTGGGCACTGCTGAGGCATCTCCAGTCCTGGAGGCAGTTCTGGGCCCCTCACTCCAACAAAGACATTGAGGGGCTGGAGTGTGCCCAGAGAAGGGAACGGAGCTGAGAAAGGGTCTGGAGCACCAGGAGCGTCTGAGGGAGTTGGGTGGGGGGTGGTCAGCCTGGAGAAAAGGAGGCTCGGGGGGACCTTCTTGCTCCCCACAACTCCCTGACAGGAGGGTGGAGCCAGGTGGGGGTCAGGCTCTGCTCCCAGGGAACAAGGGACAGGATGACAGGAAGCAGGTTCTATTTGCCCCAGGTGCGGTTTAGGTTGGATATAAGAGAAAATTTCTTCCCTGAGGGAGTTGTCAGGCATTATAATAGACTGCCCAGGGAAGTGGTGGAACTGCCATCTCTGGAAGTATTCAAAAGGCACGTGGATGTGGCACATGGGAACATGGTTTAGTGGTGGCCTTGGCAGTGCTGGTTTAACAGTTAGACTTGATGATCTTAGAGGGCTTTTCCATCCCAAATGATTCTGTGATTCCATGCCCATTGGAGTTTTACCCTCTGCTTGTCCCTTTCTTTCATCAGTGGTCTGCTCATCAGTCAAATTTGCTTTTAACATAGTCTGGATGAATTCAGGCTTTGCCCAACCAGCTAAATAAATGCTTATTCTTCCTTAGCTTATTTTCTGGGAATGTCCCAGGATGCAAAAGTCCCAGGGATGTGTTAGTAGGGGTTTTGAACAACCTGGTCTAGTGGAAGGTGTCCCTGTTCATGGCAAAGGATTGGAACTGGATGATCTTTAATGTCACTTCCAACCCAAAGCATTCTGTGATTCTATGATTTTATGTGTCAATGTACTCCTAAGGTGCCCATAGCTGCAGAAATCCCTCTAGAGAACAGGGTTTGCAAAGTCCTGTCATGGAAACATCTGCTTCCCAAGCAAATTCTTTGAAGGAAAAACCTGATAAATACCTGCAAGGTAACAGCTGGGTGTGACACCAACACCAGCTGGGAGGGTATAAAGCACAACCTGGCTGAAAATCAAGCCATGGGCTGGGGGCTTGGACAATTCTTTGGCCATATGAGGTGGATCCTCCATATGCAAAGGTCAACCAGTTCAATGATCATGGTGGTGCTCAGACATCTGCAGGTATCTCAGCATGGGCTCTACTGAGGTCTCCTAGGGAGGGAGGCATTGCTCCCTGCTCATTCAGCTCTTTCTGGCTCCAGACATGGTAGTGGATGTCTTTGCATCCTGGCAAAACATAAGCCAATGTCACAGGACCATGCTGATGACCTGGCCCAAAATGACTTTATGCATCTGTAACATGTTGTCCTGTTATGCTTCAGTTAGAAAGTGTATGATGGCTTTAAACTGAAAAAGAGCAGGTTTAGAGTAGAGATTAAGAAGGAATTCCCATGAGGGTGGTGAGGCCCCGACATAGGTTGCCCAGAGAAGCTATGGCTGCCCCATCCCTGGAGCTGTTTAAAGCTAGGTTGGATGGGGCTTGGAACAACCTAGGACGTTGCCCCTCTTCATAGCAGGGGGGTTGGGACTAGAAGATCTTTAATGTCCCTTCTAACTCAAACCATTCAGTGGCTGTCATTTGTGCAACGAAGAATGGGCCATGCACAATTTGTTAATGGGTTCAGAGATACCCTGGCTAACATTTATTTTGCATGTCTAAAGTGTGGCTGCTTCCTGCCCATATGGCAGGCACTCCTCTGGTGATGGAGCATTGGAAACTACCAGTCTAGGCTCCTAAAATCATAACACCTAGCTCAGAAGCATGGACAGAGAAGAGAGTCCAGGCACTGATGTGAACCTGGGGTGACAGAACATTTCCACCCACCCACAAGAACAAATAGGACTTGAAGGATCCTACCAAAAGCCACAGCCAGAAGCAGGAGAGAGCAAGGGGAGCTTTGAAGCTCATGAATTCAAGACTAAGGAAAGGGGTGAAGGACAAAGCGTGAAATTCCTACAACCACCTTTATCTGCATTGTTTCTTCAGAACGATAGAGCAGCTTAGTTCCTCAGTAAGCTTGTGCCTCAGTTTCCCTCCCCATACCCTCAGCTTACACAGCTTTTGGGTTTATTTGAAATTCTGTAGAGAAGCAGGTGATGTGTGGGGATGTGGGAGCACACCTCTTCTCTCTTAGCTCAAGATTTAGCTCATCATTGAGGTGATGTATGAGCCAACAGCACACTTCCATAAATATTACCTAGAATGTGAAGTGTTCCCATTGAGGCAGGAAAAACAATCAAAAGACAGATGAACCCTCCATTGACTTTCTGCTACCTCAGTACAAAATGCTAAAAATACCTCAGGGAGGTGACAGATGGACCTTCAAAAAGGCAGGGGCAGATGTCCAGGAGCATCATTTTGTCAACATTGCTGTTTGTGAGAGCCTCCCAAAAGGCACGTGGAGGCTCAGGCTGCATTTTGGGCTGGTGTGAGCTCTTCCTAGCCACCTGTGCCTAAATTAACTGGCAAAGGAAAAGGACACAATGTTTTGGAGGGAAAGCAAGGAGCACCATCAGTGACGGTGCAAACAAAGTAAGCACAGATGCCACACGGCAGGAAGAAAAATACTGTAAGAGTAAGAAGGGGTCTTTTCACAGTTTTGCCTGCTTGGCAACTTGACAACACAAATATTGCTGGTTGGCTGACTCAGGTTCAAACTCCTTGTTAAATCCCAGCTCTTACTGTCTGGCTTATCGTTTACCGATGATAAGACTTACATCGCTTCCTGGGAGGGGATGATTATGGTTCAGAGGAGGATATACGGATGAAAGCAGGCATGATCTGGAGGTCCCTGTGGTCCGGGAGGAGCTCTTTGGTGGGCCTTTATTTGGCAGAACAAACTTGATGTTCTTGCAAAGTCCTCCTGCTTAATGCAAGGCTTTCCCTTTCCATGGGGATGCTCCTCATGCGCAGCAAATAGTCTGCAAAGAGAGCAGGAAGAGATTCCCAATCTGAATTCATCCCACTGCAGACATCAGAAAAGGTGGTGGAGCATGTCCAGAGAATGGCAGCAAAGCTGGGGAAGAGTCTGGAGCCCAAGTTATATGAGCAACAGCTGAGGGAGCTGGGGAGACTCAGACTGGAGAAAAGGAGGCTCAGGGAGGACCTTCTCACTCTTTACAACTGCCTGACAAGAGGGTGGAGCCAGGTGGGAGGCAGGCTCTGCTTCCAGGGAACAAGGGACAGGATGAGAGAAAACAGCCTCAAGTTGCCCCAGGGGAGGTTTAAATTGGATATTAGGGAAAATTTCTACATGGAAGGGTTGTCAAGCCCAGCACGGTCTGCCCAAGGCAGTGTTGGGAGTCCCCATCCCTGGAGGGATTTAACAGGAATGTAGATGTGACATTAGGGGACATGGGTTAGTAGTGGGCTTGATAGCGCTGGGGGACTGGTTGGACTCGATCTTAGAGCGTTTTTCCAACACAAACAATTCTGCGATTCTACAAAATATGCACTGAATTGGAACTGATTGTGGTACCTGAGCTATGGTCTCTACCACAGGGACAGATCTATCATCTTCTTAGTAGGCGCAGGAGTAGAAATTGTGGAGAAAAGGCTCTTTTCAAATGCTGTGGTTGCAGCCTGTGCAGAGACTGCTGGATTAATGAATAACTCTGGCAGCTGTAAATCCTCTGTTTTTAAGACACATATCAACCCTTGAAACAAAAATCTTCTAAAAATACTACTGCCCTAAAAGAGAAAACCTAAAATTCCACAAGCATATGTTGAACTCAGGCAGATAAATGACTCTATGGTTTTAAATCAGAGAAGGAGAATTACAAAGACACATAAGCCCTACACTGGGGTGTGATGTGTTCTGACAAGCCAAATACAGGAAATTTCTTATATACGTCCAAACCTCTGGCCTCTGGGTGAAGACATTGAACACTGATTCTTTGAAAACAGAGCATTTTCTGCCGCTAAGTAGCCATACAGAGACAAAACTACAGAGCTGTACATCAAGTTTTGACTCAAAG
This sequence comes from Ifrita kowaldi, assembly GCA_013398055.1. Lineage (NCBI taxonomy): Eukaryota > Metazoa > Chordata > Aves > Passeriformes > Cinclosomatidae > Ifrita > Ifrita kowaldi. Next base: position 132,972 of record VZRS01008065.1, read on the forward strand.
TATTGCAAATTCGCCCCATACCTTGCAAATGATTCCTGCAGTATCTGAATAGAAGTGAGAAGGGAAAAATAAATGTGTTCGCAAAAGCTTTATTCAATAGGCATTGCCCTAAAAATTCAGTACATATATGTTGGGGGTTTTGGGAGTTCCCCTTCTGTTTTGTTCTTTTTTTCTCTCTTAGAGAATTTTTCCCATAGTGTTGCCAGGACAATAAATTGCCGATGCTTAAGCCAAACAAAAGGACCTTGCCACAGAGGGTGGGGGGGTCGCTGGGACTACTGATCTTTTCACCTGGTTTTGGGTACAGTCAGGATTGTTGGTGCTAGCCGGGCTCGGACGCAGTTCGTCANATTAAAAAAAATGTGACTGCATAAGGATTCTTTGGTACTTCTCTGTGAGATTCTGTTGCCACTAAAACCCAGAAATAAAGGAGTCTAAAACTACAGTGAATTCTTCTTGGCTGCAGAGAGCTGGAGGACTGGCTCCTGTCTGTGTTTCTCTGTCCACAACCCATGTTTTTCAGACTCATGTGAAGTAATAGTAGAGTATTTGAAAATATGTTATTGTTCAAGAATAATCATGCCAGACACGCAGGTTAATAACAGACAAAGTTGTGTATCTCCTGCATCAACCAAAACATCAAGAAAACAAGCCCTGGACATTTCCAAAATCATCTATCAGACCAGCACCCAGTGTGTGACTTCTTGTTGGGAAAAACATCCTTGTGCAAACATAGCCAAGATATTTCTAATCTATTATTTGGGACTGTTGATTTTCAGTGAGTGGAATGGGAGAGGAAGAAAAAAGTTGCAGGACAAGTACTCGTAAAAGAAGTGAGATACTGCACTGCACTGCTCAAGTAGTGGGAGTAAAAGAATCTGAGAATGGTTTGGGTTGGAAGGGTCCTTAAAGCCCACATTCCAACTACCTGCCAAGGGCAGAGACACCTTCCACTAGACCAGGTTGCTTCCAAGCCCTGTCCTACCTGGCCTTGAACACTTCCAGGCCTGGGGCAGCCACAGCTGCTCTGGGCAACCTGTGCCTGGGCCTCACCATCCTCACAGACAAGAATTACTTCCCAATATCCCATCTTACCCTGCCCTCTGTCAATTTAAAGGTGCTCCCCTGATTGTGTCACTACATGCCCTTGTGAAGGTAGAGGCTATCCTGAGGCTCAGTTATATCATCAGGTAAAGGCTTAAGTTTTCCTTCCTCACAAGAAACTTGGTGACACAATTTGCAACTTCGAGGCACAAATTAAAGCAGCTGCTGCGGCTGAGGCTATCTATGGTGGTTGTGACTTTACTCCTGACAGCTGTAATACTCCATGAAGCACTAAGGGATTTTATTATTATTAGTTTATTTATTTAAATTTTAATGCATCCTTCTAGGCTGGGATACCATTGCAGTATATGGAGCATGAAAAGCAGCCCAGAAACCCCATGTCCTGGGCCTGGGCTGATCCCACAGTGTGGGCAGCAGGGGAGGGGGTGATTCTGCCCCTCTGCCGCACTCAGGTGAGACTCCACCTGCAGTGCTGCCTCCAACATCAGAAGGATGTGGAGCTTCTGGAGACCTTAGAGCCCCTGCCAGTGCCTAAAGGGGCTCCAAGAGAGCTGGAGTGGGACTTTGGACAAGGGCCTGGAGGGACAGGATAAGGGAGAATGGCTTCCAACTGCCAGAGGACAGGGATAGATGGAATACTGGGAGGAAATTCTTGGCTGTGATGGTGGTGAGGCCCTGGCACAGGTTGCCCGGAGCAGCTGTGGCTGCCCCAGGCCTGGAAGTGTTCAAGGGCAGGTTGGATGCGGCTCAGAGCAACCTGGTCTAGTGGAAAGGTGTCTCTGCCCATGGCAGAGTTGGAGATTGATGAGCTTTAGCTTCCAACCCAGACCATTTTAGGATTCTATAATCAGGATTCAGAGAATTTGCACCAAAATAAATAAAAAGGTGAATATATAAATAGAAAGACGATGGATCTGGACAGATAGTGATCCCAGCAAATAAACTATTTTCCATCTGCTTGTCTCATGCTGTCATTACCCAGCAGTGTGATTTTTTTATTGCAGTTTTTTCTTTCAGTTACAATAAGAAGAGATACCTCTGTCCTTCTTTGCTTGCAGATAACTTTATTTAATTCAACAAGGAACACAGGCAGGCAGGAGGATGTTCTCTTTTCACTCAGCAGTGTGCTAGAGTGATTTATTTCTGTTCTGGGCTCCCTTTTGGAGGTTTTAGCCAAGACCCGATGGTCAAGACCCTTTCTTCAGACAGGCTCTTGCAATTTTACATTATTATGCAGATTTCAACAGGCCACTACAAGTGTTGGAACACAGCCTTATGGCCTAATGGGGAGTGAACAAGTCCTGGTGTTATTTTGACTCATAAGGATGGGTGTGGGAATGCCTCAGGGGCCCGAGAAGAAAAATAAACCACTCTTTCACCTCTGAATTGCAGATTTAAGCTCTCCACAGCAGAAAATATGACTTTTTTTTTTTTTCAATGAAACGCACTGCTAGACGTGTCTCTCTGGATCTAAAAGTGGATATTGTAGCAGCATCTCCAGAAGCAACTTGACACAGCTAGGCATGATCCTGCTCCCACCCGAAAAAACTAGTCAAAAGTTGAAGCATTTTTGGGCTGTTTCAGTCATGATTGCTACCTGTCCTCTGCACATAAGAAGCTCTACATTCTCATTGCTTTCCACAGGCTTTTCCTTGAGGGATGCTGAAGTGCTTCTTAAATACAGATTATTCAATTTTTTCCAAATTACAGAAGATGAAACTGAGATTATGGAAGAGACAGAGGCCTCATCCTTTGTCCAGAGCTATAGCAAAGTCCCTTCTTTACCAACTTACCCAGACACGATACAGCTATAAAGAATCTGGTTTAATGTCATGGGAGGTGGGACAGATGGGTCTGTCCCCAGAAATCTCTTGGCAAGTGCAGCTATGTTAAAACCTTGGTGCAAACCTAAATAACACCTTGTTTCTTATGGATCACTTGAACAGACGCTTAAACATGTTGTTTGAAGAAAATGAGGCTTGGTCACTGGTTTAGACATTACCAGCAGGTTATCTTAATGAAAATGATACTTAATGAAACCATTATAGCTTCTGTTAAGTTTTGAAGTTTTCATTAATTCCATTTTCACTAAAGTTCCTTTAAAAATTCATCAAAATGACTAAATTTTTCTCCTTTCTACCTTCTATCTTAATTTCATCATTCTTTCAGGAGCTAAGAACTCCCAAAGCCAACTGTGGAAGATAAAATCAGCCAAGAGTGGGGTGGGAGAGTATTTGAACAAGAAGAGGGCCATGGTGTCTTTAACAGCCCATCACTAGTAGAGGCATGGGGTGATCCCCTCCCCACCAATGGCAGGGGAGAATGGATTGAGAGCAGCCCTGAAAAGGAGGACTTGTGGGTGCTGGTGGACAAGAAATTGAACATGCCCCACCCATGTCCTCTGCCAGCCCAGAAGCCCCCGTGTGCTGGGCTGATCCCACAGCATGGGCAGAGGGTTCTGCCCCTCTGCCCCACTCTGGTGAGATCCCACCTACAGAGCTGCCTCCAGCTCAGGGGTCCAACACCAGAACGAAATGGAGCTGCTGGAGTGTATCCAGAGGTAGCCATGAAGATGCTCTNCCGGCTGCACTGGGGCTGTGGTCCTGGGTGCCTTTCTCCATCCCATGGCCCTACCTGAATTCTGACCACGCCTCCCGCCATGAAGACCATCATCGCTGCCTATTCCGGGGTGCTCCGAGGTACCGGGGGGGGGGCGGGGGGAAGGGGCGGAGATGAGTCCTGGTGCCCGGAGGGGGATGCTGCGGTGCGGAGCAGCATTCCGGTGGTTCAAGGGCTGGGGTGGGAGCAGCACTGAAACACTCAGCTTTATGGTATTCCCCTTTTTTTTGGCCGCAGGAATGTTGTTCAAGGGCAATAAGCAGGGGGAAGAGCGATGTGCAATGGCGGGGAGGCAGCTGCAGCTTTTCTTGGGTTTGGGGATTACAGGTCTCTGCGCAGGTTTTGTGTTTTAGAGAGCTCAGAGGCTCGGGCTGCGCTCCTGGGGCTGTTGGAAACGGCTCTGGTTGGTCTAAGTGAGTTTGCAGCTTGGCAAAACGTGGGCGTAGGGCACTTGCGTATAAGCAAGTCCTTTTCCCCTCTTTTTGTGATGGTAGGAAGAGAAGTGTAGTAGTTTTATCGCCACTGCGTGGCTGATAAAGTTTAGTCTCAGCCTTTTTCTTATAGAATCATTTAGCTTGGAAAAGGCCTCTTTACCAAGTCCAACTGTTCCATAATACTGTGTTCCCCACACCTACATCAACGGGAGAGGAGAAAAAGGGCAACACGTTGCTATTTTTGTTGTTTTATAATGAGGAGCTGAAGATTCAGTGCTTAGTAGGAGCGTCGTGGTAGCCAGTTCCACCAAGTTTGCTTTTACAGCCCTCCGTGCTGTTAAGTGACTTGTTGAGAGAAGTGGAATGGGTGTCAGTGCCTGACACCCATCGTGGGCAGAGCTGCTGCAGACACTGAACACTTCCCTGCACACTGGAACATGTTGGTCAAAGGCTTTGGAGAGACAGTATAGAAAATCCCAAACCACAAGCTACCTTGCCTGCTTCTAAAGGCATCTCAAAGGATCTTGCAGGAATAAATTCAGTAAGTCTAAATGTTTTGCTGGATAGAATTTTGTATCCCTTCTGCAAGGGTGCTTGTCTGGAGAAAGGTCAGGATTTGCAAACAGTGGGGGCTTTGCGTGAAAATGCACTTGGACAACGATTTACCCTGTGATTTGTGGAGGGTCTTTGAGTGATTGCTCTGTGTTGTGTTTTTGCCCTCAAAAAGCAAACTACTAATACCTCCTGGGATGAAGAGACCTGTGAAATGGCTTATTGATTAAGCAAATCATTAGCACAGCTGAAAGGACATGAACCTGGTGAATTAACCCCTGAGGTCTTGCTTTTGCACTNTGAGGAGACCTTAGAGCCCCTGTCAGAGCCTAAACAGGCTTTAAGAGAGCTGGAGAGGGACTCTGGACAAGGGCCTGGAGTGACAGGACAAGGGGGAATGGCTGGGAAGCCAGAGTATAGGATTAGATGGGGTATTTCAAAGAAATTCTTCCCCGTGAGTATGGTGAGGCCCTGGCACAGGTTGCCCCGAGCAGCGGTGGCTGCCCCATCCCTGGAAGTGTTCAGGACAGGTAGGATGGGGCTCAGAGCAACCTGGTCTAGTGGAA
>VZRS01008065.1:138491-188190 GCA_013398055.1 Ifrita kowaldi
TCTTGGGTTTGGGGATTACAGGTCTCTGCGCAGGTTTTGTGTTTTAGAGAGCTCAGAGGCTCGGGCTGCGCTCCTGGGGCTGTTGGAAACGGCTCTGGTTGGTCTAAGTGAGTTTGCAGCTTGGCAAAACGTGGGCGTAGGGCACTTGCGTATAAGCAAGTCCTTTTCCCCTCTTTTTGTGATGGTAGGAAGAGAAGTGTAGTAGTTTTATCGCCACTGCGTGGCTGATAAAGTTTAGTCTCAGCCTTTTTCTTATAGAATCATTTAGCTTGGAAAAGGCCTCTTTACCAAGTCCAACTGTTCCATAATACTGTGTTCCCCACACCTACATCAACGGGAGAGGAGAAAAAGGGCAACACGTTGCTATTTTTGTTGTTTTATAATGAGGAGCTGAAGATTCAGTGCTTAGTAGGAGCGTCGTGGTAGCCAGTTCCACCAAGTTTGCTTTTACAGCCCTCCGTGCTGTTAAGTGACTTGTTGAGAGAAGTGGAATGGGTGTCAGTGCCTGACACCCATCGTGGGCAGAGCTGCTGCAGACACTGAACACTTCCCTGCACACTGGAACATGTTGGTCAAAGGCTTTGGAGAGACAGTATAGAAAATCCCAAACCACAAGCTACCTTGCCTGCTTCTAAAGGCATCTCAAAGGATCTTGCAGGAATAAATTCAGTAAGTCTAAATGTTTTGCTGGATAGAATTTTGTATCCCTTCTGCAAGGGTGCTTGTCTGGAGAAAGGTCAGGATTTGCAAACAGTGGGGGCTTTGCGTGAAAATGCACTTGGACAACGATTTACCCTGTGATTTGTGGAGGGTCTTTGAGTGATTGCTCTGTGTTGTGTTTTTGCCCTCAAAAAGCAAACTACTAATACCTCCTGGGATGAAGAGACCTGTGAAATGGCTTATTGATTAAGCAAATCATTAGCACAGCTGAAAGGACATGAACCTGGTGAATTAACCCCTGAGGTCTTGCTTTTGCACTGTCCTGCCCAGTTCTCTATCTAGAGCTGCTAGTGCTCATCTCAGCTAGAAGGATTATAGAGATTGATCTGAAGGATCAGTTGTGAACCGACTGGGGAGAAGACCTGCATGTGTTTCCTGTACTCAGATCTGTTTCTTAAAATAACTTTGCTTGCTTGCACAACTAACAGAGGACAAGTTATGTTTTCAGTTGAGAGAGGTCATTTGAATTAGCAGCATCTGAACTATTAAATTGAGAGTTAACTGCAAACTAAGTGCAGAGAATAAATAATTCAGGAAACCTATAAAATATGTAGGGTTGACCTGAGACCTCAGCGACCACCTTGCTGGCACTGGCATGTTAATGATAGATCTAGGACACATGCATAATTCAAAATGGAGTGTGGTTTAGGGACAGTGATTGGCCTCATCTCTAGATAATCCTGATTAGCAATGGAAAGCTGTCTTAACTCTTCTCAGGTCAGTTTTCCTCTGAGGCACCTCGTAGGGATCCTGCAGTGATATTTGTACTTTTTAACTTAATTCTTCGTGTGTTTCTGCCTGGGGGAGACAGGGGAGGTTGCCTTGGTGACTGTGACATCCACCAACCCCTTGCCACAGTGCTGTAGCCTGCCTGGGCAGGAGAGCACAGGACTGGCTTCAAACCCAAGTCCAGGTGCCTTTCAGAGCAGCTCGGACTCGGGCTGGGTTTTGGGGATAGTGATGTGGGACCCTGCAGATCAAAACTGGCAGAGGTGGTGGAGAGGTTAGTTCATGGGACCTCATCATGTTGGACATGATCATGGCAGCTTGATCATGTTGGACAACTTCTCCCACTACAGAGGATGTGTGGAACAAGCCCACTAGACTTCTTTTTTTTCCTATGTCCCTGAATATTTTTTTTTCCAAGTATCATGCTTGTGCAAAGGGCTGACTTTGGGGTGAGCATGTGAATGGCTCATACTGTCCTTTAGTCTTATTGATTTCCTGGCATCTGGTTTTGTCCTGGTGATTGTGAATTTACCTGAATGAAGTCTGCTCCTATTTAAAAACAAGTAAAAAAAAAAAAAGGATGCAGGCATCTGCCTCCATATCCATCCCTGTATATATGCAGAGGAATGTGCTTGGATATCAACCCAATATTGCAAAAATCAGAGCAGATCTTGGACCAATGCCTAGGGTTGGATAATGCTCTGAGACACCTGGTCGGGTAGGAGGGGTTGTGGTCTCCTGATCTTGACCTGCCCCACTTTGGCCATAGGATGCCCGGGAGGTCATCTCCTTGTTTGGCAGAGCAGCAAGGAGGTCTGTCTCATCCCTCTCTCCTGATGAAAGATGCCAGTGTGGCTGGAACACTGAAAGGCTGTCCTGTGCTGAAGTGTCTTTTTCTAATGTTGCTTCATCTGTCAAGTTTGGGATGAGGAAGATGATTTTGCTTAGCTTTACTTTGGAATTAGTCTTACACTGCATGTGAGGTTTACCAGACCTCAGTTCTGCTCTGGGGTGGGCAGCCTGGGAGCTCCTGTTTTGGGAGAACAGGATCACTGCTGGCTGCAATGAGGTGTTTTCTCTTGACAAAGTTGCTTGGGAGGTGGAGGTCTAGGCTTGCCCATATGGAACCCCTCTTTCAGAGCTCCCATGTGCTCTGGACATGCTGATGAGCTGTCCAGATGGGTCATTTTCTCTTGTCCAGACCTGTTCAGTCTTGCTAACTTAAATCTAAGCCTGTTGGCTGGTCTGGGGCAGCTGGGTCTTACGGTTACATCACTTTAACCTACATACAGCTGTGAGTGTGGAGACTGAAGGCCGAATGTAGTGCTGTGAGTAAATGCAGAACTAACCAGAGAAATGTCGTGACAGATTTGTTTGCTGGGTCTGGAGAATCCCAACTCCTTTCTAAAGGAGGTGATAAAAATTTTTATTTGCATGTCCCTGTTAACAATGTTGTTGATCTCCAGTTGTAGACACACTGTACTGCAGATAATAGGGGATTATTGAGTAGCTTCTTGGGACAGGAGCAAACGGTTCTAAAGCTGTGTACAGGGCAGGATAACTATACTCTGCTCTGGTTACTCATTATTTTCTTAACAAATTTTTTACTCTTTGGTGAATATGTTTGTGCTTGGGGCACCCAAGTAAACCCAAGACACAGAAGAACTTGTGTTGCTGAAGGGGTTTTACAGGTGTAGCAGCCTGCTATGTGGACTCCTGCTCTTGCATGGGAGGCTGAGTCCTCCTGAATATTCTAGTATTGGTCTGTTTATCTTACCTAGCTTTGTTATGCCTCCAATCTCAGCTCCTCTGCCAAATATGTAGCTCAAAATGTTCATTTGCAGCTTATGCTTTGATGGATCTAATATGGTTTTCCTCTAAGTAATCTGTGTGAAGCAGTTTAATTCTTGGCTGAGAATTAACATGCTAATTGTCTGGAAAAGGTGGCAGATGAAGCTTGGCTTTAACAGGGTTTCAGTGTATTTTTAACTATATGTAACACTTGTACTTCCTCTCAGTTAATTTCTTTGGCTGACTTTTAATTAAGTCCTGTCAGTTGGGTTTTTCTGGTGCCCAGGTGTGAAGTCTTGTTTACTTCCACTCTTGGGATCTTTGATTCTGCTTCCCTGCCTATATACATGTTTGTGTAATTTGTCTGAAATAAACTGTGCTGGAAGAGCACCAGATGCTGAGTCTGTATTGCAGGAGTCAAATGCTTGGTCAAACCATTTGCTGACTCCAGGATCTCCTTGGTAGCAACTCCTGCATTTGATGTTTAATGGAATTAAATTATAAAAGTGTAGTGAGCCTAGTTGCAGGATAGCTGGCTAATGTCCCTGAGCTTCCTTGAAAGGCTGCAGATGGCTGCCATCTCTGAGCAGCAGGGACGTCTCCTGGAGAAGTTGCTACTCTGTCCATCATGACAAGGAACATCCTTGAGAGCCGTGCATGGTGTAGTGCAGGGAGTATCCCATCAGTACTCCAGGGAATGGGCTGCAGTGTGAGCTGGGGTGCTCCAGATCTCATCTGAGACCAGCAAACCTGTTAATAAAGTATGTCATGTGTAGACAGGGTTTGCCAAGGCTGACCCCAACAGTCGTGGAATGGCTTGGGTTAGAAGGGATCTTAATGATCTTAAGGCTTCCCAGTCAGGCTTTCCAGTTCTAGAACAGGTACCCTGGAAAATGCTCCAGGGACTGTGCTGCATGGCCAGCACAGGACAAGCTCCTATCCTCAGCAGTAGAAGATGGAGGTTTTGGGTTTCTTCAGGGTCCAGACTATTTCCTTGGGAAAAGACTGATAGAAATGGATACTGCCTATGCCAGCATTTTGTATCCTTGTGCCTCAGAGTTAATTGTAGTTGTGTCTACTGGGCCCTTTTAAACCAGGTTATTAGGATAATCTGTTTCCTGAAAGTTAGAGATAATGCCTTGGGTTTTTAATATGTGAAGGGTGCTTGGTGTGGGCCCACAGGTGAGCCCTTAAGAGGAAGTATTTTTTCTAAAGGACTGAACCCAAGTGTCAGTGTTGGGTTATTCTTCTGTGACTGAGTGCCAAGCCCCCCCTTTCCTCCCCCATTTCTGTTGACTTGTCAAAGCTCTTCTGCTCTGTGTCACTAGTAACTGGCCTGGTTTTCCAGAGCATGGCGGGTCTTTCCAAAAATGCCTCCTGGCCACTGAAGGTGAAAGGAAGCAAGGCTTGCATGGGAGGTTGAATACACAGTCTGACATAAATACAGGTGTGACATGATGAACAGCAAGCTCAGGACTCGCTGGAAAGGTTTGTCTTGGCACTGAAATCTGTAAATGCCTGGTTGATGAAATGGGTTCATCTGGAGTCTGCAGGTTTGGTGCAAAGGTAGACCTGATGAACTTGCCAGGTGACTGACCATTCCCACAGTCCTTTCCTTTGCTATTGGGCGTCTTTAATTTCTTAACTGGGAATTAAATGTTAATATTCAGCCCATGGTAACTACTGACTTTTCTGGTGTGGAGAATCTTGTTCTCTTTGAAGCATATCTTTGCTTTCAGTAAATAACTGACCAGGACACCACTTGTCCAAGGGCAGGTGCTTAGAGCTGTCTGCCAAACCACTGCCTTCCCTCTGTCTGCAGGAGTTGGATGTGAGCTTCATGTGGTTCAAAAAACAAGTTGACAGGTTGACTTGTGCTACCCAGTACTGGTCTATTTACAGGGCTGGCAATGCCTACAATTTGTTCAAACATCTAGAAAATGCTGAAGTACAAATTGTCATCTGGATGGATAAACAGTTCTTCTCTTTGGGAAGTGGATAGGGATTTAGCTGATCCAAGGCTGGAGTGTTGGGTTTATGAAGCCAAAGAGGTTTGGTAGTGTAAATGCAGGTGCTGGAAGAAAAAAATTACACGGGACTGGGCTTTTATTGGGAGTCACAAATCATCTCTAAGACTTTTGGCTTCTTTTGAGGACATAGATGTATGGCCAGTGACACCACTATTGCTAAAAGCTTTCTTTAAACTTGTATCTGGTAATCCTCAGTTTACATCAAGTCTGTCCATGTGCAATTTTGTAAGGTTTTTGGGATAGCAGGTTCCTGGAGCTGTGGCCCCTTGGCAAGAATTGAGCAACCTGGTCTAGTGGAATGTATTTGTGCCTGCAGGGCATTGGATTGAGATGAGCTGTAAATGTCTCTTTGAATACAAACCATTCCAAACCCAAAGATTTCTTTTACCCTTGAACAGGCAACTGGCTTTGTAAAAAATGGGGTGGAGTTTATCCCTCACCCCAAGTTTGGGGATTTACTACTAGATTTTACTGCATGAGATTTCTGAATCTCAGTGCTTAGATACTCTAGTGTGGCAAGTCAATGCATGGTGACAGTTTAACTCAACATAGTCTCCTGTCTCACCTGAGAAACGGGAGAACTACTTGCAGGATTCATTCTTAATACTGCAGTATATTATCTTGGAAAGAACTGCCTCCAGCTCTAGCTGCTGCTTCAACCTAGTGCTGTGCTGTAGGTTTCAGTTTACTGACAATTGTAGTGGTATGATCTATCCCAGCCTAAAACTTGGTCTGCTTGGAGTAATTAATGCCCAACCTACTGCTGGGATTGTCCATGTAACATGGACGAAGCAGAACCAAGCGTCTGAACTTGGTGGTCTGGCTCTAGATTTAGACTGCAGCCTTTGGTGTGGCTCCCCCGGAATGTTGCCAGGGATGAGGCATCTCTGTGTTTCACCACCCTCATAGTAAAAATCTTCTTCCTTATCTAATCTAAACTGACCCTCATTCCTATGAAACAGATGCTTTACATATTTAAAGGATGTGTCAGTGAGAGTATCTCTGTAGAAACTACCAAAAATCCTAGTGCCTGCCTGTACCTAGAGAAGCTATTTTCAATCACTTTCATTTGACTGAGTGTGAACACTTGCTATGGTATTACCACAGCAGGGTCATATCTCATCAGCAAGGACTGAACCTCTTCAATGTAATAGCTTCTTTCATAGTCCTAATAAAAGGCTGACCCTTAAACACAAAAGGAAATACGTAAATATACTTGATTTGTGTTTCGGCCAGTTATTATGGTGCTTATAAATAAAGTAATGAAGGAAAACCCACTTGCAAGTGCTTCTTTCTGGAGGTTCTTGAGTATACTGCCAAAAGCTGCAGTGGGTGGTTTCTCATATAGAAAGCAAGTCTTTCACTTCAGTGTTTTACCCACTTTTGGTTTTCTCCCCACTTGAATATCTTAAGCTTCTACAAGAGTGGCTTTCAGCTCCTTCCTTCTTATTTACTGCTTTAGGATTGCTGATAGTTTTCCTTACTCATAGAGCTGTGGGTCCTCAGGGTTGTATACTGAGGTGTTGCTCAACCAGCCCTTGGGCTGTGCTGAGTAAGGCTGGAGCACAGAGCTTTCCTTGAACAGCACTGGGAGTTGAGCAACAGGCCTTGTGAAGGGTGGATGAGAACAGCTCAGACCACAGCCTGGTGTCTGCTTGTGTGTGGTTTGAGGCAGCTGATCTTTATCTTACTGTGAGCTCATGGGGTTCCCTCTTACCAAACGCCACTTCGAGGAACTGGCAGTTTGAGGTGAGGGTATGTGTTAGGAACATGTGTTAACATCCCCTGCATTTTTATGGTCAAGTGAACAGAGGCTTGCTCAGGTGGGAACTGGTGGTTACCCATTAATTCCCTCCAGTATTCTGAAAAAAGCTGGATGTTTGCAGATCCTCTTCCAGGATGCTCAAACTCCATGGAAAATACTAGCTTTTAGCAAGCCTTGCTCTAAAAGCAAACTGCACATTTATCTAAAACCTCTTATCAAAAAAGTTGAACTTGATGATCCTTCCTTCTATGATTCTGTTTGAAAGGAAAAGTATTGTTACCTTTGCTTAGTGTACAAATGTAACTATTTTTTTTCTTTTTCTTTCCTTAGGCACGGGATCGAACATTCTTTCTGCTCTGCAGGATTTGTTCTGGCTATTGAAATCCAAAGTAGAGAAACAACTCCAAATCATCTCTGTGCTGCAATGGGTTCTCACTTTCCTTATCATGGGTAACAGCTTTTGGCCTAAAGCAAAGGGGTTTGGCTGTAATTCTGGAAGAATTTTAATGCAAAAATGTTAACTTTTACATAAGCAATAATTACTGGATGTGTACTACAGCAGGGTAGTTCCAGGGTGCGTGGATATTGTAAACCAGTTACACTGATATTTTCAACAATAAATTACTTTTCCTGGCTCCAGAAACTCCTAAGAGCTATGGAAAGACTGACTGATGTTTAGCTCATGTCTGTGTCTACTGTGCAAATGAGGTGGACACGGACGTTCATGGGAATATCCACAGAGATTTCTTAGAAGCAGCTGGTAACTGATGCAAGTGATTGCAACAGGAATGCCTTCGTCTTGGCTTGGTCTCCTTCCAGGAGGTACCAGAGGTGGGCAAGAAGTGGTTGTGTTAGACCAGTAAAAGAGTAAAGCCTGTTTGTCCCTGGGTACTTGGATTATGTGAAACCTAGGGCTGCTCTGCTCTATTGGATTGTTAATAATTAAACTGGAGAATAACTGCACTCAGCATCTGTCTCACTGTACCTTCCCAATTCAGTTTATGCTAAAATGGCGATGTCATTTGTAGGTAGGATCCTTGGCACCCTGGTTGGATGGCTGATGTAGAGCTGGTGTAACCTGTGGAAGATGTGTGTAGCTGTGGGGAAAAAACCCCCTTGATGTGGGCCACAAAGAAATCTTGGTGTTCATCAAGTCTGGTGAAGCAGCTGCTCTACTTGGAGCTATAAGAGATGCCTGGAGGCACCATGGAGGGGAGGTTGAGGTTTTCCAGAGCTCTAGAGGAAGCTGCCTCAGCCCTACATAAGGGGTTTTTAGACAAATCCAATTTGATTGAGGATTAAGGACATCAGACTTCAACATAGAAGAGTCAAAAGGGATGTAAATGGAGACCAAAACCTGATGCAATCTTGTTTTCTTCTTTCTTGCACCTCTCCAGGTATTGCTTGCACTTTAATCCTCATGTACATACTGTGCACAGATTGCTGGGTGATTGCTGCTCTATATTTAGCCTGGCTGGTATTTGACTGGAATACACCAAAGAAAGGTAAATACTGCAGAACAGATCATTGCTGTTTAAGTGTCTCTGTCTCCATATTTGGACTTCCAATTGTAGCACTTCCTTACAATGGATGACTTCCCTCCTTAGTGGGACTTGGCTGAATCACTGACCAAAAGCATTATTCAGTGAAGCATTTAAACGTCAGCCCTCGGCACGAGCAGTGACTGCAGGTTTTATTGATGCTGAGGGCAATACAAAATTAACATTAACTAATATCATGCCATTGCTGGCTTTTACTAACATAAGGCACAGGTTCTTTCTGTAGTTCAGAAAGATCTCAAGATTCAAGACCTTGCTATCCTCTCCAGCTCTTGCAAAGTTCAGATTATGATGCGATTATTAAGATGTGGCTCCTGTATGGAGTCAGTGTTGCTGCAAATCAGGCAGAGGACTTTATTTCAGGAAAAAAAAACCAACCCTGTAGAAGCCAGCTCTGGGAACCAGCAGTGGTGACAAGCTTTGGCAACTACTTTTATAGGCAGATTAGCACAGTTCTCCATTGCTTCAAGATGACTGAAATCAGGATTTTTGCCTTTCCCAAAGGTTGAATCTGAATGTTTCTAGTTTGAATTGTAGAGTTGTCTACCATGAATTTGTAGTCAGGCTTTAATTTGCTTGAAGTACCTTGTATTCAGAGTGTGCACTGAGTTCAGTGAATGATGCAGGTGTCCCACTTGGAGGAATGAAAGTGTTGATTCCTCTAGTGAGACAGCAAACGCTGGAGTCTTTTAGGCTTTTTGATGGACCACCATGTGGAAAGAGCTTTAAAAACATGGTTCATTTTTCTCAACAGGGGGAAGAAGATCCCAGTGGGTGAGAAACTGGGCTATATGGAGGTACTTCAGGGATTATTTTCCAATAAGAGTAAGTAAAAGTTTAAGTGTATACCCTGGGATTTAACTGCTTTAGTGCCTTGTTGTACTGGCACTAGTCTGTCTGTTACCCTGAACTGTATGCAGGACATAGCTCAGTTACCATTGCCATAGTACTGCTTGTGGCAGCCAGGGTTAGAAAATATGAAAATGTATCACCAGCGGTGGCAAAGTGATTGCCAGAAGCTTCTGTTTCTAGTGGTCTTATCAGATTTCTGGAAGCAATCCACAATCCTCGTTCATCTCTCCTGCTTCTGGAGACATTGGCACAAGTTGTCCCAACAAGTGGTGGCTGCCTCATCCCTCGAAGTGTTCAAAGTCAGGCTGGATGGGGCTTGGAGCAGCCTGCTCTAGTGGAAAGTGTCCCTGTTCATGGGAGGGAATTGGGTGATCTTTAAGGTTCTTTCCAATGCAAATCACTCTGTGATTCTCTTCTGTGCAACAGCAGAGTGTGCCTGACCCTAACACTCTTCCCCTCTCATAAGTCATAAAATCTAGCTGAGTTTTTGCCTGTTTTCCAGTAACACTTCTGCTCTGGGATGTATTGGGCCAGAATATGTGGGACCCCTGTGCACCAAAAGTCTTAGCACTTCTCAGGGAGCAGTGAAATCTGTTCTCAAATCTGTTTGCTTTGGAGAAGGGGGTTTTCCAGCAGTAGGAATAACTTCAGTTCTCCAGCTTGTAACTGCTCACCACATACTTGTATTTTTCCTGCTGGTTCAGACATGTTGCAGAAAGAGAACAGGGGTGCCAGACTGCTCTGGGACTGCAGAATTAGCTGGATGACTTGGAAAGGAGCAGGGGTCAAATTCAGCGAGGAGGAAACTCGATCTTCTTTGGAAGGGCACACAGCTGAAAGGACTATTATGTAAGGTTGTTGGCAAGTTTTACTCAGCTTGAGTATGAGGGAGGGACCTCGATATGGCTTTTGAGCTACCTATCCCCAAGATAGTCCAGCCTCAGAAAGGAACAGGGAATCCAATTCCAGCAGGATGCCAAAGTGGCTTAGACTGGATTCTTCCTTTGCAAAGTCACTTGAACTCTCAGGGTGCATGAACGTGCTGCTGGTGAACAAGCCTTTTGTTGTACTCTTAGAAACATAGAACCATTTAGGTTGGAAAAGACCTTTAAGAGCAAGTCTGACCGTTAAACCAGCACTGCCAAGTCCACCATGAAACTTGGTGTTGTTCACAGGTAATTCTTGGCAAGCCTAAGTGTACATGGAAAAATTCACTACGCCTGCACAGGCTGGAAGACAGCCTGGGTCTCATGGCTGACAGAGAACTGAGCAGGCTCTGCTGTTGAAGATGGGTCTCAGATGTGTTGTGTTTTAGTACCAAGTCCTCAGTGCTGCACTAAACACTGCTGCCTTGGATATTGCTGAAATGGGCTCTGTTATCCTGGTGACTTGATTCCAAAGTGTCACCTATAGTGCTGGTTCTGCTGTTTCATCATTCCTTTGATGGCACACTTATCCTTGTCTTCATGGAAATATGCTCTGCAGAAGCCCTGCAAGTCAGATCCACTGTGGATATTAAAAGTTTGTCGAACATCTGGCATGTTTAAGTAGGTTTAGAGATGAGATGGGGTAGATAAACTAAACTTTGCAGCAGTTTTTAAGTAAATACTTGCTAGTTCACATAGCCCTTTTGTGAGAACCCCTTATGGGTGTAATTCCTTTGCCACTAAGGGGGACGAGTTGTGCAAGGTTTATGGAGCCCACTGGTAGTTCTCATGCAAATGGCAGAACATGAGGGCTGACAGCTGGGAGATGACTCCTGGATGTGTTTTGGGGGAACAGCCAGCTGGCTGCAGGGTTGGTAAAAGCTGCTACAGGCATCTTAGGGCAGAGAGGTGCTAGAGGTGGTTTTGTGCAGTTATGGGACTGATCTTACAGCGTGAACAATGAATAATATCTCTGGATATTAGGAATGGTACCAAGAACCAGAATGCCTTGGGCTTGAGTTTGCTAAGAGCATGGGAACTCCTGGGTTAAACTAGTTACCTGTTCTTGGTGTAGAGGGAGATGGGTCTACAGAGGATCACTTGTTTAAATGTTCTCTCTGCAAAAATCCCTCTTACTGGATGCTGATCTGTGTAATGGCTCAGTAGGGCTTGGTTTGTGTCTCTGGCTCATGGTTTGTCAGGGCAGTCCTTTGCTGCATGTGCCTCATGCTGTGCTATGTGTCCACTGAGCACTGCAAGGACAGATCACACCAGTGACAGTCTCTGAACTTGGCTCCTGCAAAGTATGCACATAGAGCTGTGGTAGTTGCATCCATACCTGCACAGGTACCACCTGTGTTGGGCCATCAGCACAAATTTAATTCATAGAATCACAGTACAGTTGGAAGGGACCTTAAAGCTCATTTCATTCCACCCCCCCTGCCATGGTCAGGGACACCTTCCATTAGACCAGGTTGTTTCAAGCCCTGTCCAACCTGGCCTTGAGCACTTCCAGGGATGGGGCAGCTACAGCTTCTTTTGGCAACCTGTGCCAGGGCCTCACCACCCTCACAGGGAAGAATTTCTTCCTGTTTGGCTTGCTGTATTAGAGTAGCTGCATGAGAATCAAGCTCTGCTCTGATGTTTGTGCTGATTAGGCTGGTCTCACTGCAGTCAGCAGTGCCTCCCAGCCTGAAACACCAAGACTATTGTACCCATATCTGGAGATATGAGGTCATGTTTTGTAATACCAGGTGGATTTGGAAAGCAGCCTGAATCTGGCTGTTACTCAGCATAAGCAGTGGTTGGCCGCATTCTCTGGGGCTTCATGCAGCTGCTCTGACAGTAATAAGCTATTTTAGGGCACTAGAAGCTTAAGTTGGTCTGCTGGTTAATGGCTGGCCTTGTAAATAGTGCTTTAAGCTAAGCAGTGCATGAAACAGCTGAGGAACATTCCAGTGAGCTGAGTCCTGGACCTGAAGTGACAGGTGTATGCATGGTGCTGCACTGGAGCAGACAGATCCCAGGAGCTTCCTGAGCACATACGGCTGATCTGAGGATGTCATGCTGGGAGTGCCATGATCTAAAGGTTTTATTTAGGTAAAGAAGCTGTCACCTGAGCATGTGAGCATCTCCATGTGCAATAGAACTCCAGGTAGCCAGGGCCGCAGACCTTTGCCTCACCTTTGTCAGGCTGTGAGCACTTCAGGTGTGTGGAGGGAGACCTCACTGCAGTGGGAGAGTGGGCATCTGGCCAGAGCAGGAATTGCTGCTAGAAGTGTAATTTTTTTTCTTTTTTTTTCAATTTTTCTTGTATTCTGTGTCTTGGCTAGCTTCCTGGCAAAGCTTCTGCTTAATTGTTGTATGTGAGTTACAGAATGGAAATAGAGGGGTTTGATTGCTGTGTCCTAACCTAGTGTAGTGGAAGGTATTCCAGCCCATGACAGGGGGTTAGAACAAGTTGAGCTTTAATGTCCCTTCCAACCCAAGCCATTCTGTGAATTTGTGTTGTATATAATACCGGGAGCCTGGTGGGGGGGTCTTCAGGTCCTGGCTTGCACTGCTGGGAAGGTAAGGTAATTTCTTCCATAGTGTGGCTGGGTGTGATGCAGCTAATTGCAGTTCTTGGGTTGTTTTGCAAGCCTACATGCTCAAGAGAGCTGCTGCTTGGATCCTGCAGGATGAGCTCTGGTTTTCTGCTCTCTGCATGCTTCCATAGTTGGTGCTGCTCAACTCCCATCCAAACAACTGATTTTTTGTCCTGCTCTTTGGCTCCTGGTGCTGAGCAACAGTGGTTCTGCAGTGCCCTTTCTCCACTACTGAATGTGCCACTTCCTACAAATAAAATTGGCAATATGGTTCTTTAGCTGTATCTGGCACTCAAATATTAAGACTCATTTTCTTTACACTATTGCACTGGCTTACTGCTTCTGTAGGCTGGCTTAGGTCTGTATAAAGAAATCTGTTATTATTAGACAGGTGGATGAACTCTGCTCCCAGAGAAACAGGTTTCGTCTGTAACAGCATCTGGGAACAGGTGTGGTAGTGCAATGGGGTGAAGGTTCAGCTTCACTCCCAGTACTGATTGTCTGGCTGGGATGCAGCAAGGATGTGCTGACTCTGCCTTATCATGGGAGCACCAAGGCTCCAAAGAGCTGTGTGGGACTGGAGAAGACCTTGAAGGCAAAAGGGAAAAACATTTGGAGTTTCAGAACAGAGTTGCAATAGCGTTGTTCAGTGACAACTACAGCAATTCCTTGCGGCAACTTGGTAACACTGTTTGCTTCTCAAGGGGAGATGTTCAAAGAACCAGCAGTGAGTGATCAGCCTCCTGAAGAGAGCTTCAGGCATGGAATCATAGAATGGTTTGGGCTGAAAGGGACCTTTAAATGCATTCTAGTTTCAAAGCCCCATCTTGTGCACTTCACTGTCTTCACTCTTGCTTGAGTCTAGAAATAAGTGATTTACAGTACTTCAAAAATTCCTGTGTCTAGATTAAATTTAGGGAGAGGTGAAGGTATTGGCAGGTCAGACCCTCCCTGGGCTGAGTTTGTGCATTAGCAGATTCAAGACCTTCACTTGCAGAGAAGTGCCCAACCCTGTCCGATGTCTGTTAGTCTTAGGTTCCCTGGCTTGACTTGAGTGGAAGAACACATAGAATCACTGAGGTTGGAAAAGACCTTGAAGATTGAGTCCAACTATTCCAGGGCCTTTTGGGGAATTTTTCGCCAACATCTAATCTAAACCTCCCTTGGTGCTACTTGAGGCTGTGTCCTCTTGTCCTGTCACTTCTTACCTGGGAGAAGAGACTGACCCTCATCTGCACCCTCCATGTTTACTTTCTGTGAACCCCTGTGTTATGGGACAGGTGTAGAGGGCAGTGGCAACCTGCATGGGACAAACAGGGGAAAAGCACATATGTATGAATACCAGGCTAAATCTTAGCCCTTCTCCCTTGCTGTTGGTGAGTTGGATCCTGCATACCCCTTGCCCACCTCCTGCAATGGTGTGGGTGATTGATTGCCATGGGTATTGCCAAGCCTATGGCTCCATAACAGGAGCTCTTGGAAAACAACCACAGCAATAAGACTGCAGCTTGGCTGGGGCTCCTATGAGGTATCCAAGCAATGGGCTCCACTGGGATCTGGGTGTCCTTGCATGTGGTGCAGGGGCTGGAGCAGGACAACAGCATGTCTTCCGTATGTGTGGCTCTGCCAAGCTCAACATGCAGATGCCTTGTGCTCCAGAATGACAAGGACAAACCCTCTTTCAGCTGTCTATCTTATAAAGGAGCTGTGCTTGGTGCAGGAGAGATAAGAGGCTTGGAAATCACCACCTTGCTCTGACAGGAGCTTTAAGGAAGAGTGTCTGCTGCTTGTCCAGCCAAGCAACATGTGCCTGTATCTACCAGGCCTGGAGTCATAAATATTGTTTGTTGTATTGTCCAACCTAAACAATAGAATGTTGTTTAGGTTGGAAAAGTCCTAAGATCATCAAGTCCAACCATTCTGCCGGAAGTGCCAAGGCCACCACTAACCCATATGCCCAGGTGCCACATCCACACAGCTTTTAACTCCCTCCAGAGATGGGGAGTCCACCACTGCCCTGTGCAGCCTGTTGCAGAAGTCTCTCTACAACTGAGCAAGAGCTTATAGATGGAGGGATTGCTTACCATATCACTACTTTTTTTCCTGGACAGTGGTTTTTGGTCTGTAGTCTGTGATACCTGTTTGTTGTAACTGGTCAAGGGGACAGCCCTTCTACCCTGGGAAGTGAAAGCAAAGTCATCTACTAATTGGGAAAGAAGGGAAAAGGGATGAAAGGATGACTTGGTGTGATACAGGCAATGGGGCTCTGTAGAGCTGTTGCAACCACAAGCCTCTGTGCCCTCTTCCTGGAGCTCTACGTGACCTCAAAGCCAGAGGAAATTGTGCTGAACCTGCTGCTGCATCATGCCTGTATTGCAGCCGCTGTTTTAAATAGCACAGGAGCTGTAGCTTCATCTAGGGGCAAGGCTGAGAACAAGGAGGAGGGAATCAAGTTTCTTGGCATGCTGCTTTAGTGTGTCGCAATGGTACTTCAGCTCCCTGTAGCATGATGCAACAGAATGGACTTGTGTAGTGCCAAAATGCTTCTTGTCCAAGGCAGTGGGGTGGGTAATGCTAGTGTGACATCTTGGAAATCTGGGGGGTTTTTTTGTTTTTTTTTTCCTCCTATGGGAACTGATGCAGAGTGGCCTTTGCATATGCAGTTTGAGAGATGGGTGCCAAAGCTTCAACTTGTAGGTCTGAGAGCTGCTGGGGTGTTGCTGTTTGCAAAAAGTGGCACTGTTACAGCCTGAAGAGATTTTTAGATTAGATATTAGGAAGAGATTATTGACTCGTAGGGTAGTGGGACCCTGGCACAGGCTGCTCACAGAAGCTGTGGCTGGAAGTGTTCAAGGCCAGGTTGGACGGGGCTTGGAGCAGCCTGATCTAGAGGAACATGTCTCTACCCATGGCAGAGGTTTGGAACTGGGTGATCCTTAAGGTCCCTTCCAACACAATCTATTCTAACATATGGAAAAAAAAATGAAATTTGATCTCTATTTTTGTAGGATGATGCAGCAGCCCCACTGTGTTTTGTGCTGTGTGCTCCCACAGACTGCATGTGTACTGCCCAGGGAATATGCTCTGACACATGGGATGCTGCTGCTACCTAAAGCATCAAAAAGCCCCCTCTGGTAGTACTGGTACCAGGGAGTGGGTTGTTCTGTGCTAGCTAAGACAACTGTGGAGAGTCCATGCTGTGCAAACAGAGGAGCAAATGGTTAGGAATATTGCACAGCCTGAAAACAATATGATCACAACTCCTAGAGCATGTCCTGCAGAAATCAGAGATGGCTTGAGGTGTCTCATTGACCCTTTGGCATGTAGGCCAGGACAGAACCTCTTAAAAGGAGGGATAGTTTCCAGTGGTTACTACCCTTCTGCACATTTTCCCACTTGGAAGGTGGCCAACAGGCACATTAACTGGTTGGCTCTTTTTTTCAGGCATTAAGTGAACTTGCTTCTGCTATGAGACAGTAATGTTTATGTTCTTTCCCCCTCATACTGGGATGTGAGCCACTAATGTGCTGAGACAGGGCCTGGAAGGAGGTGTAGCTGTGGCTACAGGACTGAAGAATTTGGTTGGTTTAGGCAAGAGGTGTGTAAGAATTCCTTAGGACGGAGTAGAGAAGCAAAAGGCCCAGGCTGTAGCAACCCAGGCCCTATTCCTACTTGGCTGGCAGGCTTCTTGTGTCTGAGATCAGCCTATTTATCCTGCTCCTGCTGCTTGGGAAACTGAAGTCTAAATGGCTGCTCCTACCGGAGCCTCTGAAATCCAGAAGAGCCCATACATGAGCTCTTAGGCTGTTCTCCCTGGTGGGAAGGGAGACAAAACCTGGGGAATATGACTTTTTTTTTGCTTCTCCCATTTTTAGTTACTACTTGAAAATATCCATCTTCAATTGAGCTCTTTTTTTTTTTTTTCCCTAGCTGGTTAAAACCCACAATCTGCTGACCACCAGGAATTACATTTTTGGGTACCATCCGCATGGCATCATGGGCTTGGGTGCCTTTTGCAACTTCAGCACAGAGGCCACGGGTGTCAGCCAGAAATTCCCTGGGATCCGACCGTACCTTGCTACCCTGGCTGGGAACTTCAGGATGCCCATATTGAGGGACTACTTAATGTCTGGTGGTAAGCGCAATTACACTGTACCATTTCTGCTCATGCCCTTGGCTCTGAGCTGTCTTCACCTCTTTAAAGTGAAAAGCTGTGTTGGAAGCTCAGGTAACCACTTCCTGCTGGTAGCATCACCCAAAAATTGCGTTCATATAGTTGTCAAGAGGAAGCTATGAATAAATGTGAGAAATCCTGTCTAGTGGAAGATGTCCCTGTCCATGGCAGAGGGTTGGAACTGGGTGGTCTTTAAGGTCCCTTCCAACCTAAACCATTCTGTGATTCTGTGAACATGACTAATTTGGGCTACAGGGACTGCTGCTCTGCTGCGTTCATGCTTAACTCTAGGATACTCTTGTCCAAAGGCATAGTAAAGATATTTGACATCTGTAGTTGTGGAAGGTGGAGACATGGAACAAAGTTGTCCAAATTGTTGTTACAAGGTACAGGAAGAAGTTGCACTGACTGAAAATACTGAGTAACCATGGCCAGCTCAGCTCCTGGGCTCACTACCACATGAGTTGTCACACATCTGTGTTTCGTGGTGGTGGTGGATTCTGTCCCCACCCAACTGCACTGCTGGGTGCCTGCTGGGGTAAAGATTCTGAGGTATTGCATGGTTCCAGCTGTTCAGAGAGCCCCTTCCCTGAATGTATTCGTATAGATGGATCACATGGATTATGCAGTGATGTAAGTGTGCTGAATTACATTAATACGTCTGTTTTAATGGAGTCCAGGATTTTAATGCTTGGGGCTTGTAAGTTATGACTGTGCAGAGGAAGCAGTGTTTAAAATATCAGTAAAGTGTTCTTGCGTGGCCTGAGCTTCCTTTTTGGAGTGAGGATACCTGTCAATTAGATAGAGATGAGGGAGTAACACGAAGACCACGAATTGAACAATCCAGTAACCTGTTGCTGTTTCTGGAACTGATTCATCAGTAAATGACTTTAAAACAGATATCTTAGTAAGTACCATGGCTGGGAAGATGATAGGAGTAGCTGTACCTGACTCTGACTTGTTAGAATTGACTATTTCTGAGATTACTGTCTTAATTAAGTGAGGGAGAGAAAAACTGGATCTGGTGCAGAAAAGGTGTTTGTCCCTGTCTAGAAAGGGCAGTATCTCAAGCTGGTTTTTATCCTCCTGCACTGATGTTAGTTGCTGTGTGAAGTCCGTAATACAGGAATTCACAAGACAGCAGCACGTGAGAAGTTGGGGCCTGCTTTCCAGTCTGTCACATCTGTAAATTTAGTTGTGTTGCCTAATTTTCCATGCAGCCTTTCTATATTTTATAAAACCATCTTCAATCTGCTCAGTATGACTGGCAGACAAATCTTGTGGCCAGCCAGAACTGCTTTCTCCTTTTTGGAAGGAAGGTGGGAGTAAACATTAGCAATGTCATTGCTGAGCATTGTGCTTCCTCCCTTCCTAGGATCTAAGCAAGACTACAGGTGTGATGAAGTTAACCTTCTGAAAGCCGTAATTTGTCTTCACTTTCCTGTCCTAGAACTTCAGAGTGCTGATAAAAAGGCCTTAACATCACTTGGAAAGTACTGATAATTCCCTCAATCCTTTTCTCTGTGGATGAACCACTTCAGGTGAAATTATAACAAATCCTAACACTGTACCAATACACACAGTTGGTTTACAAGCAGTAAGAATTCTTAATTTTGCAACCTACTAAAGGTTAAGGTACAGCAGGGATCATATAAAGCATGAGGAGATTATCAGAAAAACCTGTATACTGTGTGAATGTGCTGAAGAGCAGAATTTATCTATTGCAACTTGTCGCCATGTCTCATTGCACTTTCTGAAGGGATGATTTGGTGCTATGAGCAGCAGTAATCTCCTCCTGCTAACAAGTGTGAAAGAGCTGAACATAAATCTGTTGCCAGGCCTGTGTAGCCAGCGTGAGCCTTGGTGTGGAGAATGGGAGAAGGTTGAAAGTTGGAGCAGTGAGTATAACCTGAGCCTTTCAGAGGAAAAACGGTCACACTTGATCTGTTTCAAGTGTGGTCTGCTCTGTTCTTATCTGGAGCTGGGATAGGTGATGACCCTGGTGCCCAGATAGACATCAAGGCTAGCAGACTTGTTCTGTCTAAGCCCCCAGGGCCTGTTCATCATTTAGTTCTTGGCTCAATAATGAATACCATGAGATGTGCAAAATCAGTGTCTAAGATTAAATAGTGTTATAGGGCAATGACCTAGAGGACTCAGATCAGATATGTTGTGTGATGGGAATGTAAATGCTGGCATCCCACTTCTCCTTGGCTTATTCTGGCCAAAAATGTGAGGCAGGAGCAAGCTGGGACACCAATTGTAGAATAAAAGCAAGAGTTTAAAGAGCAGACAATCAAATTTCTTCACATTTTTAGAGCAATACAGAGGAAGTTAAAGATGCTGTCTTTGGGTTTTTATTTCCCAGGAGTGGGGACTAATGCTTTAGAGCAGAGATTGCTTACTAAAGCTGAAGTCCTGTTCTTTCCAGTGTGGGATAGAGGGAAGAACCTTCCCAGACACTTTCCTCAAGAGTGTGAACTTATGTAAACACTGTCCCATACATCCTTTCCTTCCCAGGACAGCAAAGGATTGCAAGAGCTTCATGTTATTTCAGATCTGTCTTAAAGGTTTGTCCATTTATTCTTTTTGTATCACTAAAGTATGCTCCCGCATCTATTCCACTACCTAATTTTGCTGAGGAATTGGTCAAAAACAGACTTTTATCCATCAAAATAACACAACTGCCTTCTTCCTCACTAAAGGTAAACCAAACCCTACTGTAAAGTTTACATGGAGGGAGGATGTCTAACACCAATGCCTTTGATATCACTAGGTA
Source organism: Ifrita kowaldi (assembly GCA_013398055.1). Lineage (NCBI taxonomy): Eukaryota > Metazoa > Chordata > Aves > Passeriformes > Cinclosomatidae > Ifrita > Ifrita kowaldi. The sequence goes on from VZRS01008065.1 coordinate 158,405, forward strand.
CAGAAAATCCCTGCTGAAGTCTTTTGATAAAGGGAAATTTTTGAGAGCTGAAGTTTGTGGAGTTTATGACCAAGTCTAGTGCTTCCAGGTCTATGAACTGCTAGTTTCATTGAGGAACAAGTTGCCTGCTAATACTACCCTCTCTGACTACAGGGAGGTTGGACATCTCAACTTGCAGTTGAGCCATAAACTGTGTGCTCTAAGTATGACGAGATCCTGAAGTCACCAGCCAATCACATAACGGTGACCCTTGTGTCTGTCTCCTTGATCCAGGTATATGTCCTGTGAACCGTGACAGCATAGACTACATCTTGTCCAAGAATGGCAGTGGCAATGCCATCATCATCGTGGTTGGAGGGGCAGCAGAGTCCCTGAACTGCACCCCAGGGAAGAATTCTGTGACACTGAAGAACCGGAAAGGATTTGTGAAACTGGCTCTACGGCATGGGTAAGGGGCAACCTCAATGCTGGAGCAGTACCGCTACCATGCAGAAGGTGCTTTTATGTGAACAAGTTGGTCTAGGTGAAGATGTCCCTGCTCAATGCAGGGGGATAGGACTAGATGGCCTTTAAAGGTCTTCTCCAGTCCAAACCATTCTGTGGTTGGTTCTGTTCCCTGAAGCAGCTGATACCTTGGAGGGATTCTCCTTTCTGCAGTTTTGCTGTGTTGTGTGGATGTTTGCCCAGAGTGTCAGACATGAGTGTCCTTTAGCTTCTGCCCCTGAGCAAGGTACAGGGGTAGGGGGATCCCTGGGACAGCAAGAGGCTTCCAGGGCAAGGAGAGGCAGGTGTCAGTAACCTGCATGGGGTGATGACCTGTGCAGTCCCCCTGATCCCCATGTGTCTGAAAGGAGATGTCCATCAAAGACAGGAGTTGAGTATATTTGGAAGCATGTCCAGTGCCTGACTGCAGAGTGTTCCACAGGCCCATTGTCAGTACAATTCTCTTATATGCCTTCAGAGTATATCTGTTATGTCATGGCAAGTCTGGCTGGCTTATGTCAGTACCTTGTGCTGCAAAAAAAGCTCTGGGCAGTGTATCAGCAGTTGTGCAGCCTGGCAGAACACACAGCAGCAAGTGTGGGGCTCTCTAACTGTGGTCATATGAACACACATATGACAGTCCAGGGGGTGGGGTCCTGACATCTTTCTGTCTTTCTAGAGCGGACTTGGTTCCCGTCTACTCCTTTGGGGAGAATGAAGTGTACAAGCAGGTGATCTTTGAAGAGGGTTCCTGGGGAAGATGGGTTCAGAAGAAGTTCCAGAAGCACATTGGCTTTGCTCCATGCATCTTTCATGGCCGTGGCCTCTTCTCCTCTACCACCTGGGGGTTGTTACCTTACTCTAAGCCCATCACTACTGTTGGTAAGGTTTTGGTATAAACATGCAGTGTGCCTCTCTAGGTAGCACAATACTTGAGTCTACGCTGTACACCTGCTGTAGGTGCAGTCTTGACTATAAATGGCTTTCCCTTCTATATAAAACCTCCCAGCAAAACTGAGGATGAGCTAGAATAGTTCCAGAGGTTACATGTTCTGTTTCCAGGCAGTCTTGCAAGAGAGCTCTTTCTGGGGGGACGAGGCTGTAGCTCTACTTTATTTGGCCTTGGATAGCTAAAGTCAGAAGCAACCTGGCCCCCCATGCTTCTGGAACTGGCCAGTGGGATGCTGTCTGACAGCTGAATCTTAAAGCCAGCCCTAAAACTTGCATTTGAGTCTTCCAACCCAAAGCATCAAGGCTTTGAGGGAGGGGGAAAAATGGTCAGCTTTGCTTTTGTGGTGTGTATATGGGAATACATAAGAACTGACTCTTGGCTTCTGTTAATTGAGAAGGGGTTTATCACTCTGCTGTAAACAGAAGGGGGATTTCCCAGCCACCTTGAACAGCAGAGGCATTTGTGTAGCTAAAGCAAATCTGGTATTGCTGTGGATGTGATGTGGGTCCTTGTTGTGGGTCAGTTGTGCTTCAGAGCCTGGTAAAAACTGGGAGGAATCAGGCAAACCTCTGCTATAATGGCAAACTGTGCTGTGCCAGAACAGATGTGCTGACCTACCATAGCTGTGTCCATAGAGGACAAATATCCAGGTTGTAGGAGCATTTAATCTAATGTGGATTTGTCCCTTTTTTTATCAGTTGGAGAGCCCATCACCATCCCTAAAATTGATAATCCATCCCAGAAGGATGTGGACTTCTACCATAGTATATATGTGGACTCCCTGATCAAACTCTTCGACAAATACAAGAGCAAATTTGGCCTGCCGGAGACTGAGGTCTTGGAAGTCAACTGAAGGCACTGGCTCAGCAGCACCTCCTTCTTTCAGAACCAACACATCTTTTCCAGGAGTCCAAGTTGTCATTGTGTACTTGAAAGCATGTGTGGGTATATGTATCCTTTAAAGCAAGTGTTTAAAGTATTGATAGACCACTTTTAAAAACAATAAAGAAAGGCTTTGCTTTAGAGAAATCCCATTACAAACATCTTTTTATACAAAAAAAGCACAACTCCCCATTGTTGTGAGGATTTGGATGGGGTAAATGATTGCCTTTGTAATCTGCTATATAATGCTGTTGGATGACCAGCAATGGATTAGAAACATTCCTACAGATACTGTACCCACTAGCACAAGCTATTTTGGGAGAGTAAGATCCATCTGGTTTTCAACCTAAAAAGCAGCAGGTTGATTTGAGCAGCACAGCAGTTTTACAAGCATGTTGCACAAGAGCCCTGTTGACACGTGCTTATGTAGCACAAGGGTATTTCTGCTTTGGAAAAGCCCATTCTGAAAGTAGAGTTGGGCTGCCAACCTCCCCCCCGTGTGGCATCTATGATGGATGATGCAGGAAACCAAGTGGGAAGAGTCAGGTGAACCTTGATCCATAGTGTAGTGGATGACTTTGTGATTGTAATTTCACCAGTGTATTTGAAATATCAGTTTAGAAGCAGGTATGTCCCATGTGCAGAGGCTTGTAGCTGGAAATATGAGACTTCTTCATAGCCAAAACTCCAAGGATAAGCTCTAGGAGCAGTGGAATGGTGCATTTGTGTAGCCCTGTTGTTGCAGACCTTTAGGGTAGCCCACAGGGGGAAAATGCAGTGGGACTATTGATGCAAGTGCTTTGGATCCCAGAAGTATTTGGGGAAGTCTAGCAGTAACTTCTGGCCAAAGATGGCTTCTAATTACTCCATTCAGTGAATGTAAAGGAGTAGCCTTTGCACACATAGGGTCGAAAGTGAGCCACCTTTAAAAGTATTTATAAAATGTTTACGTGGATGTTTAACACTGCTTGTAGTGAGATTTCTTCAGAGTACAGTTTGTTTATGTATAAACCTGAAACATTGCACTACTTGCATGTCTGACCTGCCTTTTCAATCATTCAGCTGAGTGTATCTTGAGCTCTAAAATGTGCCTTTCTTCCATGCAAGAGGATGGTACTTCACATTCCTGGAATCTTGCCTCTAAAGACAATTGTTCATCTGTCATATTGGATAGATTATTGTATTACAGAGTATCAATTTTTGTACAAATTTCTAGAAATAAACTTGGGCAAAAATAGTGGGCTCCTTTGGTCCCTTCAGTGTTGTAGGGTGTGTGGCTGGTATTACAGCAGTAGTTTGTGTGATTGCAGTTGTGCCTTTTTTCCTGTGGGGGGAAAAAATGGTTTGTCTCTCCAAAAGCAGACTCACACCAAAATCACCATCTCTGGAAGTATGTAGTGGTGGACCTGGAAGAGTTAGGTTAAGGATTGGACTTGATCTTAGAAGTCTTTTCCAACCTTAATGATTCTGTTCTACCATCTGCATTCTCCCTGCACGGGGCAGCCAGGACAGTTTAAGCAAATCTTTGTGGTTTAAGGTTGGGGTTTTGCCTGGGAGTGTACAAGGAGCTGAGGCAGCCTCCATCTGTGGACATCCTTTACTGAGCAAATAAAGAAAGCTCATGCCCTGTTGCTGCTTACAGCAAATTACTTTGGGTTTTGGTGCTGCCTAGAACAGAAAATGCTGGATTGCATCCCTGATCTTCAGGTGAAGAAATCCTTCCAGCCCCTTTCAGTACTTAAAAGGGGGCTTTATAAAAAAGAGTGACTTTCAATACAGAGCGCTTAGTGATAGGACAAGGGCCAAATAATAACCTCTATAAATGGGCAATAAACCTAATAGAGGAAAGATTTAGATTGGATATTCGGAAGAAATTCTTCCTTGTGAGGGTGGTGAGGCCCTGGCATAAGCTGCCCAAAGAAGTTCTTGCTGCCTCATCCCTGGAAGTGTTCCAGACCAGCAACCTGGTTTAATGGAAGGTGTCCCTGCCCCATGGCAGGGGTGTTGGAACGAGATGAGCTTTAAGGTCACTTCCAGCTGAAACCACTCTGTGATTATTCTTGTCAGAGCCCCCAGGCTTCTACTGGTGGAGGTGTAAAGTGCTCCAGAAACAGCTCACAGTGCTGAGTTCATGTGGGCTCTTCTAGTAACAAGGGAGGGTTTAACCTGTTGTCTTTGGGCTGGAGCTGGCTTGTGAGCCATGGAAGTGATCCGTCAGTGCTGGCTGACTTTCACAGCCTGACAGTGCTGTTCTCCAAGGTGAAAGCCAAACTTTACTCTTTGCCCTTTTCAGGCTTGGCCAATGGAATTTGAAAGTCTCCTGCTCAGGAAGATAAACCTGGTGTGTTGCTTGCTTCCCCTTTTCCTCACCCCTAGTAGGATTGATTTGTATCTCTGTTTTCTGCTAAGGTAATGACATTAAAGTAATGACAGAAGTAATTTCCAGTGACTCCTCTGGAAATGTGTAGCAAGAAAAGCTCTGCCCAAGCCACTTATAACTACTACACTACACTGGAATCCACCTTTGAGGATTCCATGAACTGGAGGAGGTCAGTTCTTGCAGAGCTTTTTCCAAGCAAGGTTTTAGATTATCAAGTCTTAGATCAAAGCATAGCTGCAGGCTGCAAATCCCTCTAACACAGAGCAGGGAGAGGGTTACTTTAAACAAGGCTCCATTCCTGCAAAAAGGGATATACTAATGAATATCCTGTGATTTTTCCATACTGCAAGGTTGGACCAGCTCTGCCCAATTCTTGGCTGTGCTGGAAGTACTATTAATTAAAGTCTAACATGAGATTGACACTGAACATTGTTCTTTTGCTATCTAGCACTAGTCTATGAAAGGGGAATTTTTGTCTGATCTCAGCTTGTGCCCAAGGGACTAGCCCAGGGTGTCTCATACAATAGCATGCAGAAGGCCAAACACATCCTGGCCTGATCCCACAGTGTGGGCAGCAGCTCAAGGGAAGTTATCAGGCCCCTTTGCTCATGAGGCCCCACCTGCACTGCTGCCTTTGAGTCCCCAAAAGACATAGACCTGGCAAGGCCAGAGGAGGCTACAAAGAGGCTCTGAGGGCTGGAGCCCCTCTCTCTGCAGACAGACTGGTAAAGGTGGGGGTGTTCAGCCTGTAAAAGAGAAGGCTCCAGGGAGAACTCAGAGTCCCTGCCAGTGCCTAAAGGGGCTCTAAGAGAGCTGGAGAAGGACTTTAGACAAAGGCATGGGGGGACAGGATAAGGGGGAATGGCTTCCCACTGACAGAAGGGCAGGGTTAGAAGGGATATTAGGAAGAAATTCTTCCCTGTGAAACAGTGGCACAGGTTGCCCACAGAAGCTGTGGCTGCCCCATCCCTGGAATTGTTCAAGGCCAGGTTTGACGGGTCTTGGAGCAACCTAGTCTAGTGGAAGGTGTCTCTGCCATGGCACGGATTGGAACTGGATAATCTTTAAGGTCCCTTCCAGTTCAAACCATTCTGTGGTTCTATGAACTTAAGCATTAATAGGAGTTAAAATTATTACCTCTGACTTTGTGGTGATAAGCATTAGAACAGGCTGCCCAGGGGAGTGGTAGAGTTATGATCCCTAGAAATGTTCTAAAAGTTTGGGGATGTGACTGTTGGGGACAGTGGGTTAGTGGTGGCCTTGGCAGTGCCAGGTTAATGGTTGGACTCGATCTTAGAGGACTTTTCCAACCATGATGATTCTGTGGTTCTATGACTATGCTGTGTGTTGCTGGGACAGTGTCAGGATGGAATTGCTGTGCTCTTGCTGCCTTATCTATGTCACTTCCCTTTGCTGAGATAGGCTGCTGTCCGTGATAGATCAGCCCTGATAAAGCCGTTCTTAAAACCTCTTTTGAGAAACAGGCATCTTTGCTTTCCTGTGGACCTGTCTTGCCTTTAGCTCAGCAACTTCCCCTTCTTCTGCATTTGTTTAGCATGAAGTATATTTGCACTTCTTTGGTTCATTAAGATCTCCCTGTCCTCCTAACATTCCTCATTATACCTGCAAGAGTCCTGATAAATAATGTCCCTCGTTACAGGCTGGAAGAGGGGACTTTCCACTTTCACCACTTTTTCCTCATGTGTTTATACATAGTTACTGTCCTATTTTGTCATCTTTGCCTCAAATCAGAGCTCTCCCTCTGGCAAACAGAACAAAAGGGTACATGACTCAGTTTACGGAAAAGGCATGGCAGTTGGATGCAGGCCACCTGCAGTGATTTAACCCTTCCTTAACTGCCAGCCATAGGGCATCCTGAGCATGTTACATGAATCCTTGGTTAAGTTCTAAGCCCTTCATGACAAGAAGGACATTGAGGGGCAGGAGTATGTCCACAGAAGGGAATGGAGCTGGGGAAGGGGCTGGAGTGCCAGAAGTGGATGAGGGAGCTGGGTGGGGCTCAGTGTGGAGAAAAAGAGGCTTGGGGGGGTCTTTCTCACTCTCTACAACTCCCTGTCAGGAGAGTGAAGTCAGGTGAGGGTTGGACTCTGCTCCCAGGGGACAAGTGACAGGACAAGAGGAAACGGCCTTAAGTTGCACCAGGGAAGGTTTACATAGTGTATTAGGGAAAATTTCTTCACTGAAAGGGCAGCCAGGCATTGGAACAGGCTGCCCAGGGCAGTGGTAGAGTCTCCATCCCTGGAGGGATTTAACAGATGTGTGGATGTGGCACTTGGGGACATGGGTTAGTAGTGGGCTTGGTATGGAAAGGTTGGACTCAATGTCTTAGGGAATAATGTCTTTATGATTCTGTGGGTTTCCTCAGCTGTTTTTTCCCTCTCTGTGAAGCAGAGCAGCATTATTTCCTACAGCACCAGCTATAAAGGTGGGATGTCACCAGCTTGCTTTGAGCCCCTCGTTAATTAACGTAGCATAAGCAGAATAATGCTGTTTGTAGTGTGTACACAGCTTTTTTTTTTGATTCAATATGGAAGCAGAGCTGAGTCTAATGGAAGAGATTGAAAAAAACAGAGGGGACGTGCTGCCCTCATGAGGCGCCTATCAGTAACTCCATGATAATGAAACAAAGCCCCCAAGCATTTTGGGGAAATGCCAAGTAGCAATGCCAAGAAATCACTCACCCAGACTAGAACGGCCTTCTTTGAGGAGGAGGCAGAGACTAGAAATGGATGCATTACCCTCTGGATAAATATTTTGTCAATTTAGCCCAAGCAACAGTACCACACAGAATAACAAATTATTTTCTACAGTGCAAATTCTCAAATCTTTGTGCTGTAAAATGATCCCCTTGAAAATGGTTCTATTTGGCAACAGCTTAGATAGCTGAAGTTTTTCCATTTAAAGAAAAATTCATACTATCACAAAAATAGGCATTTTCTTGCCTGCTTCTGCCAGGTATTCAAGGGACCATGTTAGGCAGCGGAAAGGGCAGGAAAAAAAATGATAATGCAGGGATTTCTCTATTCTGCTTTGTGGTTATCTTTTCTCAGCTGGGGTTTTTGTGGGTGAAGATGTTTTAACAGGCTGTAAAAGGCCGTAAGATAAGCCTGGTGGGAGTTTGAACTCCATTCATGGTCTGATTATTTACCGGTTCCCTGGTTCCTCTTAGATCCACACTTCTAGCTAGTCATACATTGGGAATTTTTTCCCTCAATAGTTCTTGGCTTTGCTCTGTGCTTTCTGCTGTGCTTTAATCAAGGTGACACAGTGCAGGCAGGAGCACCCTCCTGCCACATTTGACTGAGCCAATATTAGCCTCTGTGCCAAAATCTCATACTGCCATTGCGTGAAATCTTGGGAACAGTTGAACTTGATGATCTGAGAGGTCTTTTCCAACCTAAATGATTCTGTGATTCTATACCTTTATGCAAGTAGGCTGTATAGCACCAGCAACCATAGTACCCATCCATTTTTCTTCCTTGTCACATCAGAAGGTCTGGATGTCCCAAATTCTTTCTAAATGGATGTACAGATTTCATCAATGAAGAGTCAGTTAGAACATTGTGACCTACAGATGATAACCTGATAAGTATCAAAGATCAAAAAAGTCTTGATGGTTTGGTATAATGGCATTCTATTGTCTGGGAGATGCTTATAGCCAATGAAAGTACAAAGTTTTGGTACAAATGCTGTCCTGGGGAGGCTTAACAGCCAGTAGGCTCCAATTCAATGGGTATACTGATTTTTTGTCTTCTTATGTATATTTAGCTATCATCAATGGCTCACTCTGCAGAAACTTTTCATTCAAAGGGCCTTAAAGGTCTCTATAAATATTCCAAAGAAGGATTTACTTTTCCCATAGATGAAATGCAACCACTTCTGGAGTGGAAAGCACAACCATGACGCATCAGATTAAGTGATAAAATCACATTACCACCTCTGCAAGATGAAAATGCAGGTGCAGTAAAGGGAGGGACTTTATTTCAAGCAGAATTCAGAAATAAGTTTCCTTCAGGGACTTCTGGTAATGTGTCAGGAGATATTTCATGACTGTACTTACATAGGAGCTTAGGAATTTTGCATCTTGTTTGGAAGACAGTCCCTGCAGCAGCCTGCAGTCTCAGTGCTTATTCAGTTGTGAATCACTAGCCTTTGGCCTCGATCTACCCACTGAAATCAGAAAGCATCTTCTGGCTGATTTACATGGGCTTTTGATGTAGTCCCCAGTGGTAATAACCACTTCTAAGTGGGTGGGTACGATGGACCCCATGTGCTGTTCTCCTTCATTTAATCGCCTTCTCATTTAAAATATATTTAGTTTCATAGAATTACAGAATCATTTAGGTTCTAAAGCCCTTGAGACCATTGAGCCCAACTGTTCCCCCAGCACTACCCAGCCCACCACTAATTCATGTCTCTAAGTGCCACATCCACATATCTGTTAAATCCCTCCAGGGATGGGGACTCTACCACTGGCCTAGACAAACTGTTCCAGGGCTGGACGACCATTTCCATGAAAAAGTTTTTCCAATATTCAACCTAAACCTCCCCTGACACAACTTGAGGCCGTTTGCTCTTGTCCTATACCTTATTACCTGGAAGAAGAGCCTGATTCCCACTTGGCTCCACCCTCCTTTCAGGGAGTTGTAGAGAAGGAGAAGGGCCTACCCAAGCCTCCTTTTCTCCAGGCTAAGCCCCCCCAGCTCCTTCAGCCACTCCTTGTCACAGCTGTGCTCTAGTCCTTTCACTACTTTCCCTATCCCATTCACAATATATATTTAAAAGATATATTTCAGTATGAGAAGGAAGTTTTTTCCATGTAAATAATAGCCCTTCTAAGCACCGTGAGAGTAACAGATATTCTAAGCATCATTTGCCCTCCAAAGCACCAGGACTCCTCTTCTGTGTCCTGCATGGAAATTACCTAATGGTTATGAGCTGACTTGAAAATGTCTTCTACTGAAAATGGATCTCCTCTGCGCACATAATGTGACCAGAACAGCTTGATGGTGTGTCAAAAACACAATGAAGTATCTCTGTCTGAGGTAGGGTTTATCTATATTGGGACACTCACGAAACTTATGACAAATTAATTAAATCAGTTTTAATACCCCCACATTTGTGCAGCTGATGGTGATGGTAAAGTGCAAACAATAGCCAGTTGCAAATTAATACAGCTCCCCTTGGAGTTTGTTGCATATATTACTATTAATTTAAAACCAAGGGTCTCCACATTGAAGAGATCTGACCTTTACTGTGCTTTTCACTGTGAGCTTCGGATACATTGCCTAAGGATGACCAGAACACCTTAGGTATCTGCAAGTATCTTACAGCAGTTCAAAATAACCTCTGTGAAGGGAGCACATATAGCTGCAACTAGAAATACAGACCCTAAGAGATAGCTTGGACACAAAGAGGTTCGATGCCCACAAACCCAGTCTCTTGTGTTAGTTGCTATTGCTTGAGCTTGATCCCTCCCAAGGCAAAGCTAAACAAACTCTTTTAACCCCACATCTGTGGCTGTAAATTACATTATTTAATAAGCATTTGGTGCAGAATTTGTCCTTTTTTCTGTTTAAACAGCTCTCAAACTTCAAGTATTTTGCTCTGCATGTGGAATCCTTCTATCAACAAGTGAAGTATGTTCGCTCATTAGAGTGATTTTGCAATGATCTCGTACCCAAATAAGAGGTATATTTGACCCAATCTGCGGCAACAGTAGGAATTGTTAACCATAAGGTGATTCCTTCCCTTCCCAAAGGTTCTACCATGACAAAATTCACAATAAAGTCTATTAAATAGTATCTGTAATAACTTGCAGGCAGTATCTCCCCACCACATGTCATTTTGAAGGACATGAGTCCATGTGTCTGAACTTCAGTGCAAAAAGACCACTGATAAGGTAGCGCTTCCAGAAATGGCAATTAAGTATTCAAATATAATTTCTGACAATTCCTTACTAGCATTTCATGCAGCTTTCTCCAGAGGCTTTTCAAAAATACACTTAATTCTGCAAGACTCTTTACCAGATTTTGTTAAAATTGCCTTTTGGAATTTTGTTACTAATTTTAATTTTTTTCTGGCTTTGCTTTCCAAAATAAAAATGTCCAGAAGAAGTGGCTTCTGGTATTCCATAAGGTCAAAGTGAGGAGCTGCCACTGTGAGTTTCGACAACACATAAACACAAGACAGAGTCAGTAATCTGGTGATATCTTTGACTGTTGGATTCACCTGAAGAAAGCTGAAGATCACAGAATCACAGACTGGCTTAGATTGAAAGGGACCTTAAAGCTCATCTTGTTCCAGCCCCCTGCCATGTGCAAAGACACTTTCTACTAGTCCAGGCTGCTCCAAGCCCCATCCAACCTGGCCTTGAACACTTCCAGGGATGGGACAGCCACAGCTTCCCTGGGCAACCTGTGCCAGGGCCTCACCATACTCGCAGGGAAGGGATATTTCTTTGAAATATCCAGTCTAACCCTGCTTTCTGTCAGTGTGAAGTCATTCCCCCTTGTCCCAGACTCACAGAGTCACAGAATATTCTGAGTTGGAAAGGACCCACTAGGATAATTCTGTCATTCCAGGCCCTTGTCCAAAGTCCCTCTCCCACTCTCTTGCAGCTCCTTTAGGCACTAACAGGGGCTCTAAGGTCTTCGCCAGAGCCTTGTCTTCTCCAGGCTGAGCACTCCCAGCTCTCCCAGCCTGTCTCAAGAGCAGAGGGGCTCCAGCCCTCAGAGCCATTTTGTGGCCTCCTCTGAACTCTCTCCAGCAGCTCCACATCCTTCTGATGTTGGACCCCTGAGCTGGAGGCAGCTCTGTAGGTGGGGTCTCACCTGAGCAGGACTGAGGGGCAGAACCCTCCCTCCCCTGCTGCCCATAGTGTGTGATCAGCCCAGCACACAGGGGCTTCTGGGCTGGCAGAGCACATGGTTAATCCTGTTGAGCTTCTCATCCATCAACACTCTCAAGTTCTTCTCCCCAGGGCTGCTCCCCATTCATTCTTTGCCCAGCCTGTGTTTGTGCCTGGGATTGCCCTAAACCATGCGCAGGACCTTGCACTTGGTCTGGTTGAACTTCACAAGGTTCACAGAGACCTACTTCTCTAGCCTGTCCAGATCCCTCTGGATGCCATCCCTTCCCTCTACACAGTAGCCACACCACTCACGTTGGGCAGATGGAGAGGTCATGGATGTGGAATGTACACAGTGCTCCCACATCCATAACCTCCCCATCTGCCCAACCTGAGTGGTGTGGCTACTGTACTTGCTGCAGCCACAGGAACTTCATATTTTATGATAACACACTGCAGGAACACCCATGGGGACATAATAAAGGTTATGCTATGATCTTCAAAATGATGCAGACAGATAATGACAGCCTTCTGATGTGATTAATAAATTCAAATGACAGCATCCTATGGCATCAGTAAATTACACAGGGTCCTATGTAATGCCATATACAAGGGTGAGTTGGACAGTACTACTCCAGCATTACTGCCTCCAGTGACTGCTCATAATTAGGGACAAAAGACGCCATTCCCCAGCTGAAGCTTGCAAATACTCTGCTTAAAATAATCCAACAATCCTAATTAATGAACTAATTATTGTAAGCCCTACAATTCAGGGACAATCTGGGTTATTAAATGGCTCTCATCATGTTGAATGGTCATTGTGTTGAACTGTACAAGGCAGGGACTAAACCTCTCAAAACTCATGCAAATCAGATGTAAATCTGAAACCTTATCCCTACAAACCTCTCATTTTATAATGCCCTTGGAAATTGTTCTTTTTCATGCTGACATAACAAAACCCAACAATAAGTCTGAAATTTAGAATGAGGCCAAAGCTTGAGCTAGCGTGAGCTGGAAATCTGCTGGGACTTCTTTGCAGCCGTATGAGTTCCACTGCAACAAAATCACTAATAAATCCACATGGGTTTTGGGGTCATGTTTGAATTCTTCTCTGAGCAAAATTTTACTTTTTAGTCCCTGAATTGTGGGTTAGAGCTCTCAGTCTACATCAAGCAGCAAATTAAATGCAATCTCCATACACATGGCAGGTGAACTGCTATGTTAAGAAATTCATTTGACTTTTCTAAACATCACTATTTCATCACCACATTCTGTTCCTGTGGAAATGAAGAAAAATAGGAAAATCCTGCTATGGTAATGACATATGGACTTTAACTTCAGCAAATCTATGTAAATTAGTGTCCTGATGTTCTCTGGAATAGAGTTAATTTTCTCCCTAGTAGCTGGTATGTGGTTGTGTTTTGGATTTAGGATGGAAATAATGTTGATAACATACTTTTTATAGACAGAAAAGGTGAAGAAGTGGGGGGAAATCAGTCACAGAAACATCATGTTTCATCTGAGAATGGACTTAGTTTTTTTTAAAAAGGATGTTTTGGTTTTTTAAATATTTTGGGCAAACAAGCAGTGGCATCTTCACACTGCTTTCATAAATTATTTTCAGAGGTTTATCTCAGGAAAAACTATTTTTACAGCTGTGATCTTCTCTGATTTTCTATCTCATTCTAAGCTAGAATTTGCCACTGTTCTCCCCACGGATGAGTAGAGAAATGACATGAAGTCCAGGCTCAGGGATAAATGGAAGCACTTTAATGATCTCTTAGAAGGCTTTTATATGTTAGTTTGCAAAAGTGTATTAAATGGCATAAGGTAATTGGGTTTTTGTCATCCACCCCCTAAGGGGATTGGTCAAGTTCTGAGACACTCATCTCTGAGTGTTTTTCTAGTTAGAACCATAACAATTCTGCAAAACAACCTGCAGGTGCAAGAAGTTTACAAAACTGTAACATTGTTTTGAGTTACTTGCATGGGAAAGACAGAGCTCTCACAAAATGCTGCAGAGAGCTGGAGAATTTATCTGTAAAGCTTTTTCAGCATCCATAAGAATTAGTTTTGCTCTCTGGAGGAAACATATCAAGAGTCTCAAAGGCAGAAAGCATTCTCAAAATTTCTTGGCATTTAGATAATTTCATCATTCTGAATGCATTTTTCACACCTTAGGCAAAGAAACCCCACAGATTTCATCCTAAAAATCAAGCTTCAATTGTCCAAGGTGAAGACGGAAAGCTCAAAAGGAAGAAGCATGTGTCTTGTAATGGACCAGAAACCAGGAGATGAATCAAACTGATACAATAGGTCCAAAATTACTATGTTTGAACTTCCTGATCTCAACGCATCTCAGGAGTCTGGGTGCTTGAAAACAGAACACTTGGCTGTAGAAAATACTGAAATAGAAGATTTTTTTTTTTCACCAGAAGGAAAAAATGGAGACACACTTTTTTCCAGAACATCTTCCAAAAAAGGCCACTGTGTTTAATTAATTTTCCTGGTCAGAGACAGCAACATCCAGGACTCACACACAATGCCAGGCTCAACAATGTCCAAAACTTAAGCATGTATTGAATGAGGTATTGAATTTATTTGATGCCTACATGTAGAATCAAACAATTTGGGAAAAGAAGTCCGTATAGATGTGTTACTATGGGGTAAACCAGGGAATCACTCAGCGGAAAAGTTTAGCATCTCCATTTCAACTAGGAACTGCTTTGGAGAAAAGCAGACCATGGTGAGCTGCTGCAAAGAAAGGCACAGGATGGAAGAGGATGGTCATTAAACCCCAGAAAACTTGACTTTCCATTCCAGTTTTCATTTTACTTCCTCTTAACAAGTTCACTTTTCAATACCCAAGACCAAAATAAGTGCTGAAGACAACGCTGTTACAACACCTCACCACAGCATGGAAATTACAAACTCAGGAGTACTGCAGGTGAATGAAGGCTTACTGGGCTTCCAACAGGACGGGCTCCATTGTGTGAGAGATGCATGGTGATGAGGACATGAGGATAGGAGGACTGGAAGAGAGGAGGAGCAGAGGACAGAAGGACAGGGTTTTCCAGCACGGCACAGCACAGCACAGTCAACCCTTCCTGAGCTGCCCGGCCCAGTGGGAGCAGGAATTTCCAGTGCTGTGTCATGCACTAGGGACAGGCATTCCCAGTGCTGCTGCAGGGGTGGCAGGACTGGTGTTCCTGGCAGAGTGGGGACAGATGTTTTGGCTCAGTCCCTGACAGGCCCTGGCAGTGCCATGGGGATGAGCGTCTCCAGCATGACCACCTATGCCAGGCAGGTGCTGCAGAGTGCTGTTGGGATGGATGGCTCTGGTGGGGCACAGGGACAGGACTGGTGCTCCGAGAGCTGTGCGGTACGTGGGCATGGTGCTGTTCCAGATGGGCATGGTCCCTCTGCTCAGGATGGATGTTGCCTGGTTGGGGTGGGATGGAGGTAGGTGCTGAGGGGATGGTTGCACTGGGCTTTGGTGTGTGTGGGCATCATGGGTGGTATGATGTGGGATGAGTTGGACTGATGTGGGATGGCTTGGCATGGAATGGGATGGGTCCGTGTGATGTGGGATGGGTTGGTCTGATGTTGGGTTGGTTGGCACAATGTGGGGCAGGTTGGTCTGTTGCTGGGCAGGTTGGAGTGACATGAGGCAGGTTGGGGTGACATGGGGCAGGTGGATGTACTGTGGAGAAGGTTGTTGTGATGTTAGGCAAGAGGATGTGATGTAGGGCAGGTTCATAGAATCACAGAATCATGGAATAAGCTGAGTTGGAAGAGACTCGTCAGGATCATCTTGTCCAATTCCTGGCCCTGTGCACGACACCACAACAATCCCACCATCTACCTGAGAGCATTGTTCAAACACTTCTTGAGCTCTGTCAGATTTGGTGCTGTGACCACTTTTCCAGGGCAGCCTGTTCTAGTGCCCAACCACCCTCTGGATGAAGAACCGTTTTCTAATATCCAACTGAAACCTCCCCCAACTCAGCTTCAGGCCATTCTTTCAGGTCCTGTCACTGGCCACAAGAGTTAAGAGATTGGTATATGCCCTTCTGCTTCTCCTCCTGAGGATACTGAAGACCTCAATGAGGTCTACTCTCATTGTTCAGCCTCTTCTCCAGCTTGAACAAAAAAAGTTACCTCAGTCACTCCTTATAAGGCTCTCCAGACCCTTCACCGTCCTCATGGCAATCTTTTGGACTCTCTTGTAATAGACTAAGGTCTTTTTTATATTGACATGAGATAGATGGATGTGACATGGGGCAGGCTGGCCTGCTGTGAGGCAGGTGTCACATGGGGCAGGTGGATATGATGTGGGGCAGGTCGGAGTGATGTGGACGGGGTGGTGTGGATGACGCTACTGCCGATCCACAGTGTCGGGCCCAGCCCCGCAGCCCCTCCGGTTGCCGTGGCGACCGCCCCTCCCCCCCTTCTCCGCCGCTGAACTATTTCCGTCTCACCACGTGATGATAACAGCGCCCGCACACGTGACGGAGGGCACGCTGTCAATCAAGCTGAATATCCTCCAATCACCTCCCGCTTCTTCGGGCGCCGTCCCGCCTTCCGGAAGCGGGTGCTCTAACCGGCGCCGGCGCTCGTTCCAGCGGTTTGACAGGACCAGCGAAGAGGGGCGTTGATTGGCGTCAGATTGAGCCAGTCGTAACTCGAGAAGGTGGGTGGCTCCCGCCCCTGCGGCGCCAGGACCAATGGGCGTGCGGGAGGCGGTGCTTCGCCCACCCCCGGTACTGCGGTAATATGGCTCCGTAGCGGGCGGCAGGGTTGGCGTTGCTGCCGCCGTTAACCCCTGCGCGCCCGGCGGCCTCGGGGGAGTGGAGCTGGGACCCTACGTGAGGATGAGCTCGGCTGCCGGTCCTGCCGCATTACCGCCGGGTTCCGCCGCCCGCGCCCTGCATGTGGAGCTGCCTTCGCAGCAGGTACGGCGGGGCCTCGGGGCGGCGCTCGGAGGGGGCTGAGGTGGAGGAGGGTGTCCTGAGGTGAATCAGGGGTGTCTCCTGAAGTGTGGGGTGTTCTGAGGTGAAGGGGGTGTGCTCTCTTAGGTGTGGGCTGCCCTGAGGCGTACACAGGGGCTTGCTCACTGACATGGGGGTTGTTCTGGGCTGAAGGGAGATGTTTCCTGAACGGAGGTCCTCCCTGAGGTGTACAGGGGTTGCTCCCTCGGGTGAATGGGGGTGCTCCTTGAGGTGTGGGGTGCCTTGAGGTAAAGGGGTGGACAGTTACTCCATGACATGTCAAATGGGGCTTCTCCGAGGTCTGGGGGTACCTGAGGCAGAGTCCCCAAGCTGATGGAAGGGGAGTCCCTGAGGCAAGGGGGAGTTTGAGCACCTTTCTGCTAGGCTGGTAGGAAGGCGAGAGGAAGCGTGGGGCAAGGGGTCTGTGCTTCTCTCCTGGGGGAGTCAGGTGGTGTTTCCTCTCCGAGGAAGCTACTTTTGTGCCTACAAAGGATCTGGGGCAGACTAAAGGTGAGAGTTGCAGCAGGAATAACACCCTGAAAATCAGTGTTAAACTAGGGCACCTCGTGAGGCCGGAGCAGCTGCGGTGGGGAGCGAGTGTGGATCTAACATGCGGTGTATTCTTAAAAGTGGTGAAATGTTCCCTCCCCATTACATCCTTCCTTTGCCTAACTCTCTTTTTCCTGTTTGTGATAGTTGGCTTTTGGTTTACTGGGCATTGGTCCCACGTTTTAATTTTGGAGAGCATTAGGAGGAAGGTTAAGCAAGGAAGCCTAGGTTCTGCCTGAGCATTTAGCAGTCCCTATCAAACTGACTCTGTGCCCTTTCCTTTCTTCCATGTGCTGACTTTGTACAGGAGCTGGAGCAGGAGTGATGAAGGAGGCAGTAATTAGCAAAGTTTTGCTTTTCTTTAGAAATACTGTAAGATGTGAGTCTTGTTTTGGCTCATTGCCTTGGTGCAGTTGATGTTATTACGAGGCAGACACAGGATCTGTCTTACTTGAGCTACATGTTACCAGGTGGGAATATAAAGAGTTCCTAGAGAAAAAATCAACAGATGTTAACTTGAAGTGGAGCTATAACTTCTCTTTTGTTAAACATGTTTTAGCAGACATCCACTTAGGGGCAAAGGCAGGGAATGGAGGTGGCTGTTGGCCACCCGACCCTAATTTGTGAGCAAGTACTTATTCTGAAATGTGGGTCTGCTCTATGTTAATAAACATAAACAGTGCTCTGTATGAACAGGAAACAGTGCATTGTCCATGAGATCAAGTATGGCCTTCTCCGTGCTGAATTTTTGGTTTTATTTTTTCTCAGGCTTGTGCAAGGACCAAGTGAATGTTGCAGGGAGAAGCCTGAGGTATTACTCGTTGCACTTCATTTGTGAAAGTGAGACCAAAACACAGGCTTTTTCTCCTAGGAGCAGAAACTTTTATAGGAGTTCATAGGAGCAGAAACTGAGTCATCAATTATAGGATGTTCCAGTTGAGTAAATATTTATCGAGGATGCTTGTGTGTTAATTGTAGCAAGTGTAAGGCTGTGACAGAGACTGAGGTATTGTTCTGCTGTGTGCTCTGCTAACACAAGGACCGTATGCTGAGGGATCTATGTACTGTCCATACTTGGAATCAAATTGAGAGGCTCAGCTGAACACACTGATAGCAAATCACCCTCTTTCTCTGTATTATCTGAGCTCAAAAGTCTGTTACTGAACTGCAAGATGCCTTGAAGGGGTTCAGCACACTGGAGCTATTTTCCTGCAGAATTATGAAAAAGAAAAGTCATTCCCAGTCTATTGTACCACCTCTGTAATGCCATAGTCTGACTGATCCAAGCTGTGTGGTGCTATGTAAGGCAAGTAATTGTTTGCTATGTGCCAGCACAGAAATCAAATAGGTGATTTTTTTTTAGTAGGCAGATCTCTCTAGAACACCCAGTGCTACATTTTTTTGACTATAAGGGTTGAGAGCAGGATGGTCTGATTCATGGCTATAAGTCTCTCTAGAGACAAATTCTCAACTGTGAACTCGAGGTGAATGCTTTTAATGACTGAAGTGACTTTTTAAGGGCAGAAGTACTGAAGGTGTAATTTGGGTTTAGTCTAGCTTTAATTGTTCCAGTAACATTCACATTGATTAGAAAACAACATTCCTACTACTGACACTTTGCCAGAGTGAAAAGTCAAGTCGAAAACCTTTTGATACTGTGACCACACTTGTGGCAAAACTGACCTCTTCTTTAATTTGTTTGTGGGGCAGGATTACCAGGGCAAAGAATGCGTTTTGCTGTTGTATTCTGCATTTTAAGAGAAAGGAATAGAGGATATGGCTGTAAGGAGATGCATGTGATTAAGTATAAAATTCCCATTTGAATCCCTTAGTAATTGTGCCAGGATGTTCTCTGTTGCTGTAAGAGTGAGCACAGCAGAACTGAAAATATGAAATAATTGCACTTTAGGAGCAGAGATTCTTTAGTAATGTCTCTTCCCAGTTGCTCAATGCAAGAAAACCGGGAGTGTCATGATAACTTAAGGATTTCTGAATGCTCAAAACAAACAGTTGAATCCTGTCATTATAAGCAGTTCAAAGCAATGCAGGGGTTGGGGGACCCAAACCTTTCAGACTCATATATCCTCAGTGGAAGGGATTGGACAGAAAAATGCAGCCTGAATGTAGAGAGGCAGTCATGCTGCAGTCAAATGATCTGTTGAATGTTACTGTGCTAATTGCTGGCCAAAACAGATTTCACGTGCGGTTGTCTAATGACAGGAAAGCACACAGTCATGGACTCCAAAACCAGTGCCTGGGAGGATGCATGTGAGGGAGGGAGATGTATCTGCTGAGTATGGATGTGGTGGTAAGGAGGGAAGGGGTAAATTGTGCCATTGTGCACAGCTGTGAATGGTGTCAGACCAGGTGACCCAATATTTTCTGTATGTTTCAGTTCACAAATCTCTCTTGACTGATAGTGAAAGTTTCTGTGGAGAGGTGCAGCAATGAGGTTTCAGCTACAGGTGTCAGAAGTATATGTTTAGGGTAGAGCAAAACAGAGCAGCCAGTTAGTGAAACTTCTCAAGGACACTCTGTAGCCTCCATTAACTTTAAGGCTGGGATTCCTAAAGATCCAGTTGGAGTTTTATGCACTTCTAAGAGTCCAAGAGCAGTGCTTAGCATACAAGCTCCTGTGGCTTCCATACTAGCTTAACTCTGGGAGCGTCTCTGCCCTCTGGATTTAACCATCCAACCAATTCCTTACCCATCTCGCAGTCCACTTGTTGAATCCATCACTCCAAACTGGAGAGAAGGATGTTGTAGGGCACCGTGTCAAAGGCTTTACAGAAGTCCAGATAAATGACATCTGTAACTCTTCCCTTGTCCACTGATGTAGTCACCCCATCATAGAAGGCCATTCGGTTGGTCAGGCAGGACTTTGCTTTGGTGAAGCCGTGCTGGCTGTCGAATCACCTCCCTGTCTTCATGTGCCTTAGCACAGCTTCTTGGAGGATCTGTTCTGTGATCTTCCCAGTCACAGAGGTAAGGCTGACATGGTGGTAGTTCCCAGGGTCCTCCTTTCTGGCCTTTTTAACAATGGGTACTATGTTTCCCCTTTTCCAGTCACCTGGGACTTCACCTAACTGCCATGACTTTTCCAATATCATGGAGAGTGGCTTGGCAACTAAATCAGCCAGTTCCCTCACAACTCTGTGATGCATCTCATTGGGTCCCATAGACCTGAGCACATTCAGGTTCCTCAGGTGGTCATGAACTCGATCTTACAGGACTTGTTCCCCCAGTCCCCAGCCATCCATTCAAGAGGTACAGGAAGAGAAGTTGTCATTGAAGACGGAGGCAAAAAAGTTGAGTACCTCAGCCTCCTCCTCATCTGTTGTTACCAGTTTTCCAGCATTATTTATTGGGGGTAACACGTTCTTTGACTTTCTTTTTCTGGGTAGTATACATGTAGAAGCCCTTCTTTTGTGTCCCCTGCCAGGTTCAGTTTGAGATTCAACTTGGTTTCTTTCTTTACAGATGTGTATCACTTATATACAACATTTTGGGCAACATGGCAGAAAGTGTGCTGGCAAATGTGTTTGAGGGGTCTCGTGTAGAAGTGAAGAAAGTTACTGTACAGACCCAGGGCTGCACATGAATTAGACTTTCAACTAAAACAGTGAGAAAATAGTGTCTTTTTTAACAATAGTTTTATATTACTCGTTATATATTCTCCTGAGTAGTATGAAAAAAAAAGACTGACTCTTAAATATTTTACTTCCCCTTTCCTACAAAATATGGTGGGGGGGGGGAGGCAAGGGGGAAATTAGAATAGTGGTTGGAAAGTGTTGTATTGGAATATTACTTTCACTTCTCTTTGACACACATTGTCTTTAAATGCTGAATGGGAGGGAAGTGCTGCTCCAGTGAAACACCACAATGTGAGCTGTGACCTGGTGATCTTACTCAGTTGTATCCATACCCAGCTGTGTCAGTGTTTAGTGTTTGTTAGAGACAAATTAGGAGGAGCAGTTGTTAAAGTCACTGGAAAATTGTAACTTTAGCCCAAAAGGCTGGCTGTTAACCTGGGGATGGAATTTTGCTATCTCTAGTGTACTACTTGTATTCCCTAGGGGATGCAGCTGTGTTTTGCAGACCAAATGGTCTGTTAGTAAGTTAGAGAGAGACAGTTCTGTCCAAAAGCCACACTAAATCGGTTTTCGTGCTTTATCTGGGATGTTTGTGGTGGGTTAGGGAATGCTTTTAATTGAGCAACTTGCTAGCTAAAGACCGAAGTCTCATTTATGAAGGGAAGTTGACTTATTTGTCCTTGATGTGTCATCCAGCAACAAGATAAGCATTATTATACTTCAGGTTATTAATCGTCATATGCTGTTTGCTTGTGCAACCTAGAGCATTCTTAAGTGCTTCTTTAAGGTCAAAATAGTGTTTGCTTTGGTTTTGTTGACGCCCTTGGTTCTGTAAGGCTCTGTTTACTTTTTGGGTCCTTCCTTCTGAGTATCATCTTGATATTCCCAGGTTATTCCCACAGCTAATGTGGACTAATGCTCCCTTCCCCAAGGTCACGTTAAGAGGCTTAAGGGACTTCTCTCAACTGCTGCAGTGTGTTATTAAGGAGATGCAACTTGCACCCTGATGTTCTCTTTTCTATCTGGTGGGTTAGTTCCCATGCTGTGTCAAAGAAGCAGTTACAGTTTCAGTCTTTCATCTTGGGACTAAATACTTACTTAGACAAACTCAGAGAAAAACGTCAATAAGGAAAGATGCTATTTCTAGCTATCTCTTCTAAAATGTCTTGGTTGAAGATGGAAAGACTGTGAAGTTCCCTATCATTTGCATCTTACGTAAACACCTAGCAAGAAGAGCTTTGTCTGGCCAGTGGGCAGTACTTGTAAGATTTTCTTAACCATAGTTTAGAGCAATTTTGTTAGAGTGTGCTGACAGTTCTTACTCTTTGGAGCTATGGTATTTGCCAGCTTGCTGGATGTGTCGCTCTTGATGTTATAGTGACCATAACCAAACACAGCTGTTGAAACAATATACAGCTGTTGAAACAATACACTTCATTTGCCCAAAACCCTGCATAGGTTCATGATTTTGCTTTTGAATCCTTCCTCCTAACATTACTTTTAAGTTAATTCTGTGTTTTGAGTCTTGTTTTGCCACACCTAACCAGCTATCCTGTTTGTGTCCCAAGACTAAATACCTGTGTCTTCTGTACCTGTCCCTATGATATGTTTTAAATAACAGGCTTTTACAGTCTTTCTGCAGAGATTAGCACAAATTCTAGATATGGAAAAAAGGATTAGGATGCAGAAAATTAGTGAGGTGTATGAACATTATAATCACTGCTTCCATCAGTTTTAGTCTTAGTTGTTTTAATTATTTTGGGCTCTAAAATAAATGGTGTAGATTTTCTATGTGTGATTATGGGGTACAAAGAGAAGATTTCTTGTGCCTGCTGAACAGTTACGAGCTGTTTACATAATTTCAGGGGGGTAGAAGTTGAGTTCTGAGTTGCTCCTCAGTGTAAATGCAATTACTTAGTGAGGAAGAAGTTCAGAGGGTTAGCTAGTAGGAGAGGGTACAGGGAAGGATAGGCCAAAGAACACAGCTGTCTTTCAAGAGTAGTACATAGTCTTAAGTTTTTTTCAGTTATAATATAGTTATCTGTTTTAATTATTTTCTGATGCTACTGTTGTTTTAATTAATATTTAAGGAGATCATGCCATAGACTAACATGTTTTGTTAGATCTAGCACTGACTTCAGACATTGCATTCTTTAACTCCATACTGACCTTGCAAAGGGCTGTTTTGCGTTCAGATAGCTGGAAAAAATTATACTTCTGTATGGTCCATGTCAAGTATTGAGATATTCCTTATTCTTCCTGTTTCACTTTCTCCTTGTGTGAATTAGGGAAGGCTTGATGTCTTTTGAACATCTTCCATTTGCTGACTGTTCCTGGTGAAGCTCTCAGTGCAGTACAGAAGCAGGAGTAGCCATGGCATGGGGTACGGAAGATTAGAAACCTGTATTGACCCTTGATGTGTTCAGGTGAAAGCTTCATAGCTGTTTTCCTTCTTAAGTGAAACTTCCAAAAGCCTTTCAGCTGCCCAGAAGCATAAAGGAAAGGAGGCACTTTGATTTTTTGATTTAAGGAACTGTAAACTAAAATTCACAATTGTGCATCTTGGAAAACTTTGAGCCCATATTGATGAAATAGCTTTGACTTTTCTTGTGGTCATTTAGTCTGGGTAAATCACTCTGCACAGATTCAGTGTATCTCATTCCTTGCATAAGATCTTTGGGAGTGTGAGGTATGTGATGTATGTGAGTATGTTGCACCTTCACAGGAAAAAAAGTGCAGCTGTGTTCCTACAGTGCATCTTTGAACTGGTGTTGTCCTCAGATCTGATTCCTAGTAGAAATAGTTTTTTAAAGGCAGTTGCAAGAAAGTAGCTAAATCTTGAAAAGGGAAATGAGTTCCAAGATGGCTGTCGATCACTTGACATGAGGAAATGGCGATATGAAGGAATCACAGTTATAAGGAGAACCACAAGTGATTCATTGAACTAATTATGGCTGCATAGCTTTGAGGCCCTTGCTGTCTTCAAGTGTGTGCTGGAAGGACATTAAAATAGAATTCAAAAACATTCCTTATGGTGTGTCCCACAAAATTGCATATTAAATGCTTCTGCTTTGCATTAGAAGTAGTTCTGAAAGCCCATTTGATTCTCTTGATTCTGAACTGTGGAAAACTGTTAAGTTGCAAACTTTTTGAATCTTCCTAGCAAGTGTGTAAATTGGAGTACAAGCATTTTGTTGCCCTTCCTGTGGTTTTAAGTAACCATACATCTGAGTAGTGCCTAAACTTCCCATGTGCATTTCTTGGATATTAAAAGCTTTATATTCTGCAGCAGAGTTGACCCAAACCTTCTGTGAGGTATGCTCCACTTCAAAAAAAAGAGGTATCAAATTGGAAAATGAGGCAGCTTGAAAACTTATATAAAATTAAGTAAGAATTCTTGTCTACTATTTGACTTCCAAGAGATTGGATCATGTGATTGCTTCTTAATATTCAGACTGGCACGGAGAGGTGAAAGCAAATAGTGAAAATCTGAGGAAGTAGGAAGGTGTAGAGCAGTGCTTGTGATAATAAATAATACTCATATTGGCTAAGTGTAGATCACATTTTGATAACTTTTTTTTTTGTTTCAGGGCTGGAGGTTTTATGCTTTTTAAGAAAAAAAAAGACCCACCTCAACCTGTCTGCTATGAGCTACAAAGCACACAGAGCCCTCTGTTTAAATATGACTTAATTCTGATAAATATTCAGACATCTAAATAGCTGACATTGCAAGCTCAGGTCTGTTCAGTTCAAAAACACTGGATTTTGCTGTAGTAACGTTTGTGTTGCTAACTAATCTTTGCCTCCTGCTTTAGTGCTAAAATAGTTGGAAGGATTTTGCTTAAATTTTTCCAGAGCTTCTGTGGGTCATAAAGCAAGGAACCAAGCTACGAAATTCATGTGAAAGCCAGATAAAAACAAAGTGTGTACCATCTTACACAGAGGTCAGAGTCAAAGAATTCATGGAATTTACTTCCTTGACAGAACTGTGAGGGCACCAGTCTGAAAACAGAGATGGTGCCCAGAGATGAAGACTCCCTTGGTGTGTCTTGATTAGAAACTATTTGATAAGTAGGGTGCTCCATTCAAGGCTAAGGAAGGAGACCTGGTGCTGAAATTTTAGCCAGTGTTGAAAGTTCTGTGTTCTGGAAATACAATAATTACTTTTCAACTCATCAGGCCTCTGAGAGAGCCCTGAGTGGTGATGTAATTTATGTGAACTTCTACTTTGCTTGTACAAGATGATTTCCCAGCCTTCTTAATGTTGGCTTTACTGTTGTATTTACATTTCAGGGAAAAGTAAGTTTATTTTTTTAACCCCTCCCCCCCGACCCCACATTCTTTTTGAATTGGAAATGTTTTCTTGAACCTGTGTGATGCTTTGCACTTTACATGGGTTGTATGGGAAGTCATCAGGAATGGGTGGGTAGGGCAGGCTTTTTCAAATCCAGTCAGATGTATAAAACTTTCTTCCTGGGCAATCGAACATAAGCTTCATTCTGGAAAATGTAGTCCTATTTACTAAGTTCTAAAAAATCTGCCTGTTATAATAGAATTTCTGAAACTTGCTCATGGCCATGGGTACAGTGGCCCCACTGTCACTTTCTTAGTACCATCTGGAAGTTTTCAGCCAAACTCTTCATTCACAGAGCAGGCTTTTTGATGGCATCTTGGATGGCTCTTCCTGGAAAAAACTAAACTGCCTGCCTTGCTTGAGTTCAGATACTGCCTTGACACCTTTGCAAATTTATTTAACATGTCAAAGGGCCTGCTGAGAGTAGAATTCATGAACAGCTTTGCTAAAAGAGCCAGTGCTAAAGAGGGAAGAGACCATGCTGCTGGGAGAAGGCAGATGTGGGACAAAGAGAAGACAGACGTCCCCCTTCTCCCAGCTGTGAGCCATTAGATGATCTCAGCTGCTGATGGCATCAGAGGCTCCATGTGAAATGAACGGGGTTTGCTGTTGCTCATATTAGTGACCTGAGCTTCACAATTGATACCTGTAGCCAGAGCTAGAGTCAATGTGCTGGCTGAGTACCAGAAATAGAAAATGGTGTTTGGCTGAGTTCTCATCCAGATGGGATGTACTGACGTTATTTTTTTTTCCCCAAGGGCTATCAGGTTCTTGTAAGGGAATAATAAAGTGGTTAAGATGGAAGAAGAGTCAGAACTCTCTGTGCTTGCTTTTGCTACACATTATGTGACCTTGAACAAATAATTATGAAATTCCATGAATACTTGAGGCTGTTGTAGGTAGTCCTGTTCTCCTTGTGCTTCCATGAACAGTTCAGACCTTGTGTTAACAACAGTGCACTTCTCTCTCATTTGACTTACTCCCTTTTCTTACCTCCCTGCTGTGCCATCTCTGCTATGATTTTTATCAATTATACCAGATTATTGGACAAAAAATAGTGAGTAGCTTTATCACGTCTGTTTCTCAGGCCTGGTGGAAAGCAAAGAGTGGCATCTGGATCAGCTTAAGCCATAAAGAAACTGAAAGTGTTGAAGTCTGCCTGTTCTGTCCTCTTTTGTGGTGGGCACATCTGTGTAGCTGCAGGGAGCTGAATTGGAGGAACTCACCCAGATGTTGAACTAACTTTTGGTTTTGGCAGCTTTACCATGGTTCAATTTTCTGACCCTCACCATAAGTCTGCATAAAACACATTATGCAGGATGGGAACAAGTGTCAGGATGCTGAAGGTGGCATTCTAGGCAGAGGCAGTGAAAGATTATGGTATGTTAGTGTTGAGGGAACTAAAGCATGAAAGGACCAGACAGTTTCAGTCCTTTAGACCTCAAAAGACTTGGCAGACTGTCTGGAGTCATCTGATGAAAAAGCCATCTTAGCAAGGTTGATGATGAAAATACTTGATTCTGGAGCAGTCTGACTCGTTTATGGCCTGTGGTAAATCTGGAGGGGTTCCCAGAAAGTCACTGAATGGGAACACTAGATATATTACACAACTGCAAATAGTTCCTCAGAATGATGAAAACTTGAGTGCTTTTCTTTCTCTGAGTTCTGAGAGAAGCTAGTAATCGCTGAGCAGGGATGGTGATGTATTTGCCAGGACAAAGAAATACATTGGGCGTGTACCAGGGCATAAAAGTCAGTTCAATGCAGCTGACTGGGGCAAGCACTGTTCTAGTGCATGGCTGTAAGGAAATGTAGCAGTACCCTCTAGGGAAATCTTCAGATATTCCCACACCCACCTCAGACCGCTAGTAGAGTCGCAGGGAAAAGATGTGATGTGTTAAGATGCTGTTGGAGAATTCCAGGAAGCTGCTTTTCTGCCTCTGCAGGCATGAGGGATGAAACCTGATCGTAGGTTCTGCTCTTCAGATCTCTCCTACAGCTTTCCTGATCAGACTTTCCATGTATCTTTGGGATACCTGTTTGCTTATAACCTGTGCTATCTTTACACGCAGCAGTGTTTTTAAAATACAAGCTACGGAGGATTTCTCCTAATGGAAAATTAGTGGATCTCTTCTCCTGGTTTGTAGTCATTTATCTTCAAGGTAAAAGGAAGCACTAATTTCTTTTGTGTGAATCAACATACATTTGCTGTATAGCAGTTCCTTTTAATCAAATGCAACTTAGAATGGCAATTAAAGCAAATGATAGCAGGGCCTGCTATGTAATTTCGCTGCTCCATTGGCTTTCTTGGGAATTGCAAAGGTCTAGGACAATTGTAACCAAAATAACTTGGGTCACAAACCCCCTAGAATGAGCTGTTAGACCTGCTGAACTACTGTGCTAAACACTGATCCAGATATGCCACTGTTAAGGCTGCGTGTGCTGAATTGAGAGCTCCTGGAAAGGTTAAATAACCTTTTCCATAGTGTTAGTTCTGCAAAAATAACTTTTTTTGCTGTAGGATATCTCATTAAGATACTTGCTTGTAGATGCCTGTCTGAGGTCTTCAGTCCTGTATTGCTGGTAGCCTATAAACTCTTTGAGGAGATAGTGGTGAAAATTAGCTATACTCATTGCATAACTTGCTCGGGGGTTTTTTTGTTTTTTTTTTTATGAACGCAGATCCTGCACTATCATCCTGCACTCATGCTGGCCTTTTTGAAGTTAAGTGGCTCAGGAGACTGCCAAGGCACTTGGATTGTTTTTTAGCACTTGTATTTTGATTTTTTTTAAGCTGGGCTTTTTTGAATGTTCTGGCTGCAGACCATGTTATCCTGGGGGAATCCTCCCTCATCATGATTTCTTGACTCTTTTATAGAAAGAGCAAAATAGCTGAAACTTGTCTCTAAAGAAAAGGGACCACTTTTTAGCACTCCACCTAAAAGGAGGAGGAAATGAAAGAATTGTGGGTTATTTGCAGCTACCATATTCAACATAGCGTGTGCTGGTTTATTCTCTAAAAAGAGTTGCTTTTGTATTCTGAAATGCTCTGGTACCTTATTGTGAACTGCCTTCCCCTTGGCTTGTGGCAGTGCGAGGCTCTGTTGCTCCACAGACGCTTTAAGCTGGTGGTTTCATGTCAGCAGTTCTCTGCCTTTGGGCTCTTGTTGCTCCGCTGTCCCCTCCTTGGTCTGCACAGCTGCTTGTCCAGCCACATGGTGAACCATGTTGAGAAACTGAGCTGGTGAAACTAACCCAGGAAAAGGGAGAGGTGGTTAGTTTCCATCCAGACTGGTTCCCAGATATGATTCTGTGAGCAGCTGCACAAGTGCTTATTTATGGTGGAATGAATAAGAAAGGGTGATGCAGGGCTGGCAGTGTTTGGCTGATGGCAGTGCTAGCTGAGCTGCAACACAATGAGGTTTTTGTTTTGTGTATTCCAACATCTCCAGCACAAAATTATATGAAACGCATAGGAGGTAACACTAGAGATTTAAAACTTCCCTCAAAATAATACTTACTTCGTCACAAAACAAAGCCCTTGATGAGGAATTATAGAGCCTATTTCAGTTTTCTTTGGGTATGTCTTTGTAGCTGATAGATAGGGTGAAGCTAATTATCTTTGATCAGGAGAGGTTAATTAACTCTGAGTGTTGCCTCCGTGGAGTTCTGATGAAATCTGAATAATTCAGTGTAATATCAGCAAACATAGTGGGCAAACTGGAAGATTTATTTTCGGGATTCAAGTCCCTCTGTCATCATGACCTCACACTAAAGAATGTGAATGATAAAATTGTCTGCGTATTTGGAAATTTGTTCCCTATCAGCCAGGCTAAATGGACAAGTAATGGGATAGGAGGAGGAGAGTGCTGGCTGAGCTGGAGATTCAAGTAGACATTCATTACCTGTTGCACATTGTCTCGGTTTGAGACAACTTAGGAGGAAAAATCCTGAGATGAACATATCCTCTAATGGAAGGTAGGTTTCGGCAACCCCTCCCCCACAGGTTTGAAAGGAGTTCCTTGGAGGAAAGTGGAAAAAAAGACTCTTTACTTAACAAGCAGGTTGCACGCAGGCACGAGAAGAAAATGAAAAATGTTAGATAATAAAACCTCTCGCTGTGGAGAAGACCTGGTAGATTCAGAGTCCTTTCTGCAGGTATGGCTCTGCTCTGTCCGGAGCTGGAGTGCGGCGTGGGCCCCCTCCGGGCCGCGGTGTGGGGCCTCCCGGTGTTGGTGTTCCGGACCCCGGAGCAAAACTGAACAGTTCCCAGGAGAAAAGGAAGAAGCCACAGTTCTCGGAAAACTTCTTACTTCAGCTAATGAACGAGAAGCTAGCTAAAAAGCAAAGGAATGCAACTCTCTTCCCTGCGGCAGAGCTGAGAGCTGGGGAGAGAGCGAGCGAGCTATCTGTGTTTTTTGAACACAGCTGCCGAAGGAATTCCACTGCCTGCCCCCCGCCGCCCCGATCCGGCTTAAAGGCACAGCCCGACGATTGGGAATACAGTGTCATATGGTCACCCCAGGACACACGCTGCGTTCTGAACTGTGTTGTGGTCTCATAGCACCAAATTCAATGATCTTCCAACGGGTTTGGGAGAAGTGAGACTTTAACCTAAACTCCAGACCCTAAAGGCTGCAAGGAAGTCACAAACATGGAGATAAGGACTCACATCTTGTTCAGAGGTGCAGGTGTAGGTTAGGACACTCGACAGCTTTTTTTTTTTTTTTT
>VZRS01008065.1:188247-234696 GCA_013398055.1 Ifrita kowaldi
TTTTTTTTTCCCCCGAACCTCATTGGCTTTGTGTACTGTGGGTGGTAAGAAACTTGTTTGACTTTGCTTGAGAGCTAATCAATGGAACATACTACTTACAGCAGGCACACAAATTAGTTTGCAGTCCTAAAGCGACCTGGAGAAGGTTGCCCTCTTTGTTAGGGTGCTATGTGGGCTATTCTTTGTAAGGGATTACAGGAAAAAAAAGTACCAAAAATGAAGAGAATGAGCATGGTAGTTGATTTCTCTGTCACTGAAGTTAATTAAAAGAGAGATGGCACATAAAATTCTTGAATCATTTTTATAGGTAGCAAAATGCGTGTTCAAAGGCGTTTCTTAAAGAGTGTTTCAGTTGCACATAAAAACAGCCAGCGAAGCTACCCAGCTTTGAGGTTAGATGTGAAAAAATGTTCAAGGTCCATGTGGCTTCTTTTAAGTGAGGCTTAATCTTTCTGTTGACATTTTTGATACCAGTTTCTAAGAAAATAAGACCATGTAGTCCCACAGAACGTTTTGTGTTCGATGTGGTTTTTTGTTTTTAATTTTGTAATTCATGTATATGCTAGAGGTACCTGGGCATCCTATCTCAGGCTCTGTTTTTAGTCTAAGTCATAAGTAGACTTTGAGTGGAATGAATCCGTCAGTGATTTTTAGGCTGTCACATGAACAGAAATTTAATATTCCTCATACCTTTCCATGAAGGAAAACTAATATATCGCTGAAGTGGTGTTAAGTGATGCAAAGTGTCATACTGTGATTCTAAAACAAATGATGGCATCCTAACTCTTGTTTAAAGCCTTTTAAGACAAGCTGCAAACAGGAAAATTGTCTTTTGGTTTCAAAAGCATTTAAAATGTGCTTTTGGTCAATCCGCTTTTAAGGTGGATTCAGACTTACAATTCAAGAAGCTTTTGGGAAAAAATGGTGTAAGATGAACTCTGAGGTAAAAGTATGCACTAAACCAGTTAGAGGCTTGTTGGTGGATTTTGGTGATCCACAAAGTATGTGGAGCTATTTGTCAACATCCCCATGGTATTGGGTGAGACACTGGTGAGTTGAGAGATTGATTGCGAAAATATGACACTGAAGGATTTGGTGAGAACTTCATGTATTTGAAGTGGCAGTTCGCTGAGCGCTACATTCATGGGAGGCTGTTTGAAGCTTGGGTCTTTGGAGTTGAAATAGAAACAACAGCTAAGCAATGATTTAAGTGTGACGGTGTTGCAAAACGGCTTTGTTAACTAGTTAAATTTTATACAAAGTTAATAATGTAAAATATTTGTCAAAGGTTTAGGGTGTGGTGTGCCTTAAAGCTAAGACTTTAGCCACAACTATTAAAGCTGTTTGGCACAGGGAGATGAGAGAGAGAGCTTGATTTGATCTGATGATTCTCCTTCAAGGTGCAATGTTGGCAATTGAATCATGGACTCAGACTGGCAGGAAATCGGCATTGTTTATTCAAATGAATGAACTGGTTTTACACTCTTTTCCAAGGCACAGTATTTTCTTATATGGCATGACCTTTCCCATGTTGCCACATCAGCAATACATTTTCCAAATGTCCTTGGATGGGATGATCACTCGCTGTTCACCCATCTATCAGCTCTCGGCAGGCTCTTCCATGTGACGCTTCTTCTCCTTAGGGTCCGGTGGAGACAAGCCTCTGTGTGTGCCATGTGCTCCTTTGTGCTGCCATGTGCCTCTGCAGGCAGGTTTTACAGCCCAATTCTCTCTTATAATTCTCCATAGTGCTGTATTGTAGTAAACTAAGATAATGTTGGAGTTGAATGAAATCACTTAGACTAAATATTTTAGTGACATATCCTACTGTATTCATTTCAAGGGAAAAGGACTCTCTCATGATAGCAGATGGTAACTGACAGTTAAAATCTCAAATTTCACTGTGCCCTTAATTTTCCCTGAAAATCTTGATATGTCTTCCTGATGTATTTTACTTTTATTTAAGGTTGTTAGAGCAATTTCCAGGATTACCGTGAAATCAGGAAGCTTTGTTCAGCCAGTTCCTGATGGCTCTGGATTAGGTGGTGGTTTATGGTTGAGCTCTTTGTCCACTAATGCTTGTTGAAAATAGCTTTGGCTGGGAAGTGTTTCCAGTGCGATGATGCAAAAGATCTGGGTGATGCTGCTGCTGTGTTTGAAGCTGATAGTGTCACATATTTGCTTGAAACTGCTCTAAGAGTTTGGGTAATTTAGACATGTGGGATAAAAATGCCATACAGGACATGAGTAAGAATTGCTTCTCTTGAATATCAGTGTTGCTTAATCCAAACTTGTACGTGCTTGTTGCTTGTCCTGTGGCTTTGCTGAATCCTGGCTGTTTACACTTGCTGTCTGACAGAGAAAATGGAGTGTTTGATGGGATACTTTTTTTCACAACAGTGCTTTGGGAATCATTAAAATGCTTTGAAGAAAAAAAGAGAAAAGGTTCATGTTCAATCGAAGAAAGGTCTTTGACTTTTTTTTTTTCTTATTTTTAGCGTCGGCTTCGTCATCTTCGGAATATTGCTGCACGTAACATTATCAATAAGAATGGTTATCGCCTCTTGGATACGTACTTCACACTTCACTTGTGTGATAATGCCAGGATCTACAAAGGTAAACCAGGCTTGCTATCAACCTTTCTGCTAGTTAATCTTTGAATTCTTATGATATGAATTCTCTCTCTTTTTTTTTTTTTTTCCTTGACAATTTGCTGCCATTTATTACATCACCTTTGCTACCACTGGAAAAGAGCTCTTTAGTTTCCTCAGCTTCATAAAAGCTTTCAGTGTTGGCAGCCATGGAAGCAAAACAGATGGCAGGTTTGGTAGTCTCTTAAATCAGCCTTTTATTGTCAATGCTCTTCCCCCAGTGATGATGTAAGAAATTGGGAACTTCCAAGGGCACATAAAAGTGAAAGCTTTTGGAACTTTAATTGTCTTTTTTGGAGAAGAGTATCCAACTCTGTGCATGCCAGTTGTTTTACAGAGCATACGTCAGCACATAATGTTGTCACAATTTTCAGAAAATAGAATTGTCAGCCAATGACACGAAGCATCCAGGCATCTGTTCTAGTTTGGGTTACTGTGTTCTAGCATTAGATCTTGTCTCTTTCTTGCTTTGCTTTCCCACTACAGTATATAGCTCTTAATTGTGGAGAGATGTTATTAAAAATGTTTTTGTTCTCCTTTTGGTGTGATTGGAGATGAATTTTGTTTTTCTCCTAATTTTTATTTTCATCTGGCGTCTTGCCTTGCTTTTTTCCCCCAAGGTTAGTGTTTTAGAAGGATAAGAATACAAAACTTTAGCTTGCCGCCTGGAGTTTGTCACGGTGGTTGCTTGAACCTGTCACTGATGACTGTTTCTGCAGCGTTTGGTGTTAGGGACTGTTTTGCACTTCATCAAAGCTTTATCCTTGGTCTCTAGTGGGCTGGGATATTGTACAAAATCTGTA
Organism: Ifrita kowaldi; assembly: GCA_013398055.1. Taxonomy (NCBI): domain Eukaryota; kingdom Metazoa; phylum Chordata; class Aves; order Passeriformes; family Cinclosomatidae; genus Ifrita; species Ifrita kowaldi. The sequence goes on from VZRS01008065.1 coordinate 191,702, forward strand.
TTCCTGCCTCTAGAGCTGACTGTCTAAAGTCTTTAAGCTCTTGCTTTGGCTGGGAAAGCCAGGCGTCAGGATTTGCTTATTCATGCGTCAGCCGTTGCTTATTCCCATTTAAATACAGGGTTGTTGGCACCTCTGTCAGGTAACTTGGCTGTTCCCTCTCTGAGCACCTGGAACAGGTCACCCTTGCTCTTCAGAAAAGCTCTGTAATTAATTTTTCCAAGCTTCTGTGTTCCAGGAAGATTTTGTGTGGCAAACCGGTTACTTTGCAAATGTCATCTGAATACTGTTGAGTACCATGGCATGTTCTTTCCTCAGAAATCAAAACCTCAGTAAACCTTGAGAATTATCATGGGTATAAAGATGGAATGCTGCATTTAAATAATGACTTGTAATAACTAAGTGTGAAGGAGTAATTTTAGTCAAAAGCATGACTACATTTCAAGGTCTTTTTCATGAATTGGTTACTAATAAACTGGACCCACTAACGTTTGTCTTTCTTGAGTGTTACTTATTTTAACTTTTTCTGTTTCAAATACTAAGATTTGTATCAGTGTTTCAGCTAATCTAAAGGTGCTTTTTTGCTTATTTTTCTTTAGAATTTTATAAGAGTGAGGTGATCAAGAATTCTCTGGTAAGTTACTTTAATGTGGAAAAACTTTGTTTTAAAAATTGTATTTGCTGCAGTATATTGATTTCTCCGCTGAATACCATAACTGTTTAATGTGTCTTTCCACTGTTCATTCTGTTAGGAGCATTGGGTTCTTCTCCTCGTTTTCAGATTCTTTTCATGAGGTTTAGAATAGGGAGCTATTGAGTAGCAGAAATGCTGGTTTCTATTAACATCTTTGTGTTGTGTAGGAAAACAGCAAGGAACATGTACCTGCGAGATATATATACATATATTCTTTGAAGAACTAATAGCTGTAAGAAACTGAAGTTTGAAAACATTAGGTTTTTCAAATTTTTCAGTTTAGATTAGTGAAGGGGCCAGAACTGAACAGTTTATTACAAATGAGGAAAGGTAATAGTAGGATGGGAGTAGGATGTTGCAAATGTTGGCTAAGGGAGTTTGAAAACCTGCTGAAGACTTTTTAATGCCTGCATTAACAAGGTTGAACCGCTCCATTTATAGCACCCTGGGTAAATGCTTTGAAACCCTCCTGAATGGAGGAAAAGCTGTCTGTATACTCAAGACTGCTAACTTCTCCAATTTCTCTCTTAAGTTGTAAGGATTTTTAGTTCTCTCTGTTCTAAATCAGGAAAAGGAAAAACAAAAAGGGAAACTAACCGCAGGACATAAGAGATGGAATGAAAAAAATCTAAATAAAAGATGTCTTGAGGACATCCTCTATATTACCTATGGGTATTTTAATGACCTGGTATTCTTGTGCCTGAATAGCTATGAAATATTCCTTCTTGTTAGGAGAACTTGATTAATGCATTTCTTCTGTAATACTTACTGGTAACTTTGCCTCTCCCTTCTTTTCAGAGGCATCTTATTCCAAATTGGCTCATCCCAGGTCAGGGATGCTTGGCCTTTTCCAAGCTGCTTAAGTGCTAGAAGGGAAGGCAAGTTCTTTCATGCAGTGGTGGGTTCCCACTTTCTGTTTTGGAGGAGCTACTGTTTCTGTGTTCAGCAGAGGAGGGAGAGAAATAAATATGTATAAAAGCACTTTCCCATTTCTGCCTGTTGTCTCTTGGCCCTGGGAATGTTTGATTGACTTGGTTTTGTTACAGCTTGGGTAATTTCTTTAGATGTTTAGAGACGAGTGGAAATTCTTGGAACAGACTGTGCTTGCAAATCTGAGTTCTGGTGGAATTTGCAGTTTAGCTTAATGTGTGCTGCTTCTGAAAAGCTCCAGGTGCAAGTCTGATCTCGTGGAGTAAAGATGAGCTTTTAGTGACAGTATTTGAGGATTGAGCATCAGTTAAGGAGGAGAAGAATGTGAACAAATATGTCAACAAATTCTGCAATTTTATTTATCGGGGAATAGATCAGCATTTAACTTCGGCAATACAAGCTATACCCTGGTTTTCAGAAGCTGAATTATAACTGTGAAAGGAATATTACTTCCATTTTGAAAGTTCCTGATTTGGTTAAACTGAACTAGTAATTTCTGAAGTAAATTCTTTGATGTCTTGTCTTGGAAGGAAGCAAAACCCATTCACAGTTTCTGAAGTACTTTACAGCGTGTATCTTTTAACTGAGGAATTCTCTCTAGTAAACAGTGTAAGGAAGCAGCAGAGCTTGTTGGCTTCAACTCTTTGCGAACCTTGAAATGGCTGTTGTTCCTCATTCTTAAGATTTTTTAAAACCTTTGAGGGGGGCTTTGCTACTTTTTGAATTGTCAATGTTTGGACTAGTTTCAGCTTGTTTAAATTATATTTATCCTTCTTTGAATACTCAGAATCCAACATGGAGGAGTCTGGACTTTGGAATAATGCCTGATCGTCTTGATACCTCTGTCTCTTGTTTTGTTGTGAGGATCTGGGGTGGCAAGAAGGAGCACTTCCAGCTTTTGATTGAATGGAAGGTCAATCTAGATGGGTTAAAGTACTTGGGCCAGCAGGTAACGTGAAAACATTTTTTCTCAACTTTCTTCTTAAGGAAACAAAACATCTGGATGAATTCATATGTAGTATGCTAAGAAAGGAAATGAGTGTTCGAAGGTTGTATTTTAAAGTTTGATTACAGATATTCATGTTAGTTTACATCAGAGCTTTAAATCATAAAATCATACAGTGGTTGGGGTTGGAAGAGACCTTAAAGATCATCCAGTTCCACCCCCTTGCCATGGGTAGGGACACCTTCTGCTAGTCCAGGTTGCTCCAAGCCCCACCCTATGTGGCCCACTTCCAGGCATGGGGCAGTCACAGCTTCTCTGGGCAGACTGTGCCCTCACCACCCTCACAGCCAAGAATTTCTTCCCAATATCCTATTTAACTGTACCCTTTGGCAGTGAGAAGTCATTCCCCCTTGTCCAAAGTCCCTCTCTAGCTCTCTTGGAGCCCCTTGAGCCACTGGCAGGGGCTCTAAGGTCTCCCTGGAGCCTTCTGTTCTCCAGACTGAGCTCTTGAGTCTTACCTCTGTTTAGTTTCCAGCTCTCTTAGTTATTTTTGTCACCCATAAATGCAATAATAGGAAAGATGCTCTGGCTGGTGTTTCTGATTTCAAAGTAGAATGGCTGAACATAGTGACTGTTGTTAAAGTGTGAAGCAAACATGTTTTCCATGGTTAAATTCAGTTTTCTCTGAGGTTTTATGTACTTTTATAATTACAGGTGATGAAAAACTGCTTTAGACTCTTGGAGCAATTTGTGCTCATTTGGTGTGAAAATGTGCAGTAAGCTGGCTGTAAACTGATTTGTTTTCTTTCTTCCCTACAGATCCATGCGAGAAACCCAAATGAAATTATTTTTGGTCTCAATGATGGTTATTATGGAGCTTCATTTGAACAGAAGGTAAGGTTGTCTTGTATTTGTTCTGGCTTGTTGATACTGGTGACAAACTGAAAGTCAATCAGTGAGCTTGATTTTTCACATTTGGATGCTCAGAACATTAAAATGCTTTGTTTTGAGAATAAACAGTTTTTTTGACATGACAGATAAGAACTAATATCTTGCCTTGGTTGCATGGATATCTGTGATGTTTTGAAAAGACTTAGGGTGTAGCATTTAAGGTCCAAAAACCCTTTGGTTACTGCAAATAAGCTTTGACTGTATTCTTTGAGGCAGACATTTCTTTCAAACATAGGACATACTGAAAGTGATGTGGTTTTTAAGACTCATTTTCATGGCAAATATAAAACCACAAAGTTTTGGTTATCAGTTTGAAGCCTAGAGTTTGTAGGTCTTTACTGGGAAGCTATTTATTTGTTCATGCTGCACCTGTTTTACTCCATGGGTTTTTTTCTCAAGTATCCACTGTAGTATTTGTGTCTGTCCAGCCAATAGTCTATGATTATTGCCTCACTGATGATGAAAAGGTTTAAACTTACCTGTTGTAAATAGTGCATCTGACAGCTTTTTTTAATCCCAAATTGTTGCTTGCAATTCTGTGGTACAGATAGGTTGTGTTAAGGAGTCCCTGATTGGAGAGGAGATGACTCCTTGATACACAGCTGCATTTTTCTGCATTCAGTTTTCCTGAAGCAGAATGCAATTGTAGTTTTTCAGGATTTTGGTACTGACAGCCTGGGCCTGGATTCGAAGATGGGAACATTATCTTCTTTTTCTGATTGTTGTCAGGATTTGTTCCCTAGCTCATAAGCTTGAAAGGTACTTCTTGGTTTTGGTTATAGAATCATGTAAGAGAATGGTTTGGTTTGCAAGGGATCTTCAAGACTATCTTGTTCCAGCTCTCTGCCATGGACAGGGACACCTCCCACTAGACCTGATTGCTCCAAGCCTTGCCCAACCTGGCCTTGAACACTTCCAGGGATGGGGCAAGCCACAGCTTCTCTGGGCAACCTGTGCCAGGGCCTCAACACCTTCACAGGGAAGAATTTCTTTGAAATACTCAATCTAACCCTGCTTTCTGTCAGTGTGAAGTCATTCCCCCTTGTCCCAGACTCACAGAGTCACAGAATATTCTGAGTTGGAAAGGACCCACTAGGATCATTCTGCCATTCCAGGCCCTCGTCCAAAGTCCCTCTCCCTCTCTCTTGCAGCTCCTTTAGGCACTGACCGGCTCTAAGGTCTCAGCAGAGCCATATCTTCTCCAGGCTGACCACCCCCAGCTCTCCCAGCCTGTCTCCAGAGCAGAGGGGCTCCAGCCCTCAGAGCCACTTTGTGGCCTCCTCTGAACTCGCTCCAGTAGCTCCATGTCCTTGTGATATTGGAGATTGCAGTGCTGGATGCAGCACTGCAGGTGGGGTCTCTCACCCTGCAGGTTCCTCATTCTGTATCTCTACTGCAAATACAGTCATAGCCTGTCATGTAGAGGAGCAAAGTAGGAAACTCTGGTAGCATTACTGGTGGAGAAATTCTAACTAACACAGGCAATTGTAGTATAGTACTCGTCTTACCTGAATAAAAGAACCATAGCCAGAGCCTCTTTCTTGTTATTGTCACTGATTCTTCACTTTTAATCTAGAGATGTCATAGAACTTGTAAATTCTATATCCTTGACAATATATGGGTGTTAGGAGTTTTTACCTTTTTCTTCCATCTCTTTTGTCCAGCAGCAACTTGGCTGTTGCTGAGATGCTCAGAAAAAATGTTTTCTTTGCGTCGTGTTCTTACTCAAGTTGCAAGTTTAGTGCCATGGATACTTAGCTCATGGCAAGGAAAAAGGTTGGGTTTCAAAGGTTTCAGAAACATTTGTGGGTGCCTTCTGAGCACTGAAGGGTACCCTTTCTTTACTATAGATGTATGACAGTAACTCTTCTAGTGTTTACAGCTTCTCAGTGTAAATACAGAAGTGTGCTCCCAATATACCTGCTTTGTTCTTGGTCGCATTTGACTTTCACATAATTGTACATCCAACTTCTGGACTTGAACGAGTTTATTATTATTTTGCAGCAGTAAGTTTGCTGGAATATTTCAGCGGGGTTCTGCTACTTCCATCAGAACCATGTCCAATGTATTTTCCTGTTTTCTTTCTGGCACTGGACCACTGAAGCACTTGTTCCTCTCTGTCTCACTCTCTCTACTAATCATACACTGAACCTTTATTTGGCGTTGCTTGAACTGGACCAATGTTTAAATAAGATAAATGTGCACTTCAGGAATTTATTTTGAAGCTGTTAACCTGGATTTAAAGTGTTCCTTATTCTTGAGCAGCTTTCTGAATCTGATTTTGTCTGAGGCTTCATGCTTGTGTGTAAAACCAGTATTTACTGAGATTCACCATGATTAATTCTGAATGCTATAGTAGCTTTCCTAAAGCCAGGTTTCTCTTCCTCTGGTTTCCTCGATGCCTTCCTGGCTTACAGATTGCCTTTCAACTGTTTTATGCTTGCTGCTTCCAACTGATAGAACTCACCCTTGTTCTTGCAGTGATACCTTTTCAGAAAGTGCATTGAGGGAAGCAAGTATAGCTTCTAGTTAATGACTAGCTTTCTGTTGTCTCCCTAAAGAAGTAAAAGCAGAACTAGTCAATACAGCTCTCTACAGCTCAGAATAATTTGACTGTTGTCAGAGGCATGGGGAAAAGAAAAATAAGTTACATTTTTTTAGGGATGCTGAATTNTGGGAACATTATCTTCTTTTTCTGATTGTTGTCAGGATTTGTTCCCTAGCTCATAAGCTTGAAAGGTACTTCTTGGTTTTGGTTATAGAATCATGTAAGAGAATGGTTTGGTTTGCAAGGGATCTTCAAGACTATCTTGTTCCAGCTCTCTGCCATGGACAGGGACACCTCCCACTAGACCTGATTGCTCCAAGCCTTGCCCAACCTGGCCTTGAACACTTCCAGGGATGGGGCAAGCCACAGCTTCTCTGGGCAACCTGTGCCAGGGCCTCAACACCTTCACAGGGAAGAATTTCTTTGAAATACTCAATCTAACCCTGCTTTCTGTCAGTGTGAAGTCATTCCCCCTTGTCCCAGACTCACAGAGTCACAGAATATTCTGAGTTGGAAAGGACCCACTAGGATCATTCTGCCATTCCAGGCCCTCGTCCAAAGTCCCTCTCCCTCTCTCTTGCAGCTCCTTTAGGCACTGACCGGCTCTAAGGTCTCAGCAGAGCCATATCTTCTCCAGGCTGACCACCCCCAGCTCTCCCAGCCTGTCTCCAGAGCAGAGGGGCTCCAGCCCTCAGAGCCACTTTGTGGCCTCCTCTGAACTCGCTCCAGTAGCTCCATGTCCTTGTGCTTTTGGAGATTGCAGTGCTGGATGCAGCACTGCAGGTGGGGNCAGTGCTGGAGGCAGCACTGCAGGTGGGGTCTCTCACCCTGCAGGTTCCTCATTCTGTATCTCTACTGCAAATACAGTCATAGCCTGTCATGTAGAGGAGCAAAGTAGGAAACTCTGGTAGCATTACTGGTGGAGAAATTCTAACTAACACAGGCAATTGTAGTATAGTACTCGTCTTACCTGAATAAAAGAACCATAGCCAGAGCCTCTTTCTTGTTATTGTCACTGATTCTTCACTTTTAATCTAGAGATGTCATAGAACTTGTAAATTCTATATCCTTGACAATATATGGGTGTTAGGAGTTTTTACCTTTTTCTTCCATCTCTTTTGTCCAGCAGCAACTTGGCTGTTGCTGAGATGCTCAGAAAAAATGTTTTCTTTGCGTCGTGTTCTTACTCAAGTTGCAAGTTTAGTGCCATGGATACTTAGCTCATGGCAAGGAAAAAGGTTGGGTTTCAAAGGTTTCAGAAACATTTGTGGGTGCCTTCTGAGCACTGAAGGGTACCCTTTCTTTACTATAGATGTATGACAGTAACTCTTCTAGTGTTTACAGCTTCTCAGTGTAAATACAGAAGTGTGCTCCCAATATACCTGCTTTGTTCTTGGTCGCATTTGACTTTCACATAATTGTACATCCAACTTCTGGACTTGAACGAGTTTATTATTATTTTGCAGCAGTAAGTTTGCTGGAATATTTCAGCGGGGTTCTGCTACTTCCATCAGAACCATGTCCAATGTATTTTCCTGTTTTCTTTCTGGCACTGGACCACTGAAGCACTTGTTCCTCTCTGTCTCACTCTCTCTACTAATCATACACTGAACCTTTATTTGGCGTTGCTTGAACTGGACCAATGTTTAAATAAGATAAATGTGCACTTCAGGAATTTATTTTGAAGCTGTTAACCTGGATTTAAAGTGTTCCTTATTCTTGAGCAGCTTTCTGAATCTGATTTTGTCTGAGGCTTCATGCTTGTGTGTAAAACCAGTATTTACTGAGATTCACCATGATTAATTCTGAATGCTATAGTAGCTTTCCTAAAGCCAGGTTTCTCTTCCTCTGGTTTCCTCGATGCCTTCCTGGCTTACAGATTGCCTTTCAACTGTTTTATGCTTGCTGCTTCCAACTGATAGAACTCACCCTTGTTCTTGCAGTGATACCTTTTCAGAAAGTGCATTGAGGGAAGCAAGTATAGCTTCTAGTTAATGACTAGCTTTCTGTTGTCTCCCTAAAGAAGTAAAAGCAGAACTAGTCAATACAGCTCTCTACAGCTCAGAATAATTTGACTGTTGTCAGAGGCATGGGGAAAAGAAAAATAAGTTACATTTTTTTAGGGATGCTGAATTGTGGCTTTCATTTCCTTTCATTAAGAAGGAAAGACCCTCATCTTTGGAAAGCTGTGTCTTTCTATTTTTTCAGTCTGTGATCTCCATCAATGTAGGTAGAGTCTTTCCCCACATATGCATATTCTTTAAGTATTTTTTAGTGGCTAGATCCTGGCCACTTGGCACAAGCAAAGCCTTTTTGTGTGTTTACAAGTACATGTGCCTATATCTAGTAAACATGGCAGAGAAAAAGACACAGTGCTCTTTCAGAGGGTAAACTTCGTAACAGCTACGTCTGAAACCCTTACATTACCTGTTCTGCAAATTTCCTCAGGGTAGAATAGTTTGCATACACCACTTGGTGCCTGACTCTTTGGAAAATTCCTTTCAACACTGTAGTATGGGGGAAAAAGAAAAGGCTGAAATAGGTTGCTGCTGCAAATTCTTTAACTTCTAAAACCAGTTATTCTAGGTCAGTCCTCTTGTTCTCTGAAAAATGTTACACTTCGCTTTCTGAAGGCAGTGTTTGTTGAAACACCATCAATTTCATGCTGTTAAATCCTAGAATGATTTGCGTTGGAAGGGACCTTGGAGCTCATCCAGTTTTACCCTCCTGCCATGGGCAAGGATACCTTCCACTAGATCAGGTTGCTCCAAGCCCCTTCCAACCTGGCCTTGAACACTTCCAGAGACAGGGCATGGTGATTGCTGGTACCTTGTGCATTTTCAGTTTTCCACCATCCTAGTTCTTTCAGATATTAAGATGTTTTTATTTTGGTATTTTTTTATGGAGAGATTTCAGAATCTTTTATGGTCTGGATTTCAGAATTTAGCATCCAGTATCTTGGGAATGGAAATGAGGAGGTGAGAGAGCTGCTGGGATGGTGTCCCTGTAGCAGTGTGTTGAGCTACATAATGTGTAGATCTCAGGATTATTTAGGTGGGACCATATTTTTGGTGGAAAGGAATGTCTACTGTGTGGCCTATGGTTAACACAGTTGTGTCAGGAGATGTTGTTTAGCTCTGAATTTCAACATATTCTATATGGAGACAGACTCCTGTTGGGGCAGGAAAGAATCTGTAGGCAGGGATTGTGGTACTCAGAATCCCTATCTGTTGGAACGCTGGCTGATCACAGGTACCAGTGGGGCTGCTTTATACACTAAAATAAGTGCCTTTTTTCCTGCAATCCGCCATCTTTCTGACAGTGCTGCTGGTTGGCTTGACCTGCTTAAAATTTACTTTATCATGTAAAGGAACACTTCTGAGTTTGTGGCTTTTCTAGGAATTTGCATGACTGTGCCTGATATGGAAAAGCTCAATATGTGACATTTGCATCATGAGGAACTGGTGTTTGTCTGTTACTGTTTTGATCCCATTTGTGCAGAACAGACACTTTGGTCTCTTAAAAGAACAACTTTACGTAATTCTTACTTTGTAACTTCCAGAAACTTGTTCACGTCACTCAAAACTAAGATTACTTTGATCTTTTAATGTGTTACAGCATGGATAAATGATAGAGCTTTATCTTGCGGTCATGTAATTCTGTGGCACGTGACTGAGTGGGCTCTCAGGTCTGAAGCTGAAGAATGGCAGTGCTGTCAGTTGCACTTTTCAGTGTTTCTGTCCATGAAATTCAGACAGTTATGGATTATAAAGTTCAAGAAAACACACTATGTGTCTAGAATACAGATAAACTGATAGGTCTTTTATACATTTATAGGTAAGTGGTGTTATTGCCACCTTAAATTGCTTCTACTTACCATAGATTAAACATGTATAAAGACAGATTTAAAATACAAGATCATTTATTCTACTAAAAGTCCGTGCTCTTAGTCAAGATGGATTTTTTTTTCGTTTTTAAAATAATATTCCTTCTTTGTCTTAAGGATCACTCAGGTACCCTGAAGAACAGTCTTCTCCAGGTGGATCAGAACTGTGTTCGTAACTCTTACGATGTCTTCTCTTTGCTTAGGTAAGGTTTCTGATAGTATTTTGTAAAAGCTATTGTAACTTCTCTAGTGTGTGTGTGTGGAAGGGATCTTTCCAAATATTAAAAAAACTCAACATTCTGGTGTGGAATGTGCAAAGAAGATATCAAGGTTTTGCCAATTTACTCGTGTAGGGAGGAGCTGGGCTGTGGTGTATGTGTGTTCTGTGGTCGTCACTGGGCTTCTTATGTGTGGATGCTTGAGTTCTCTGAACTAGGACTGACTGTGGAGCTGGCCCATGGACATGCCTTGTGAATGTCAAGATCATGGAGCTTCATAGTTGGAAAGTTTCTGTGGAAAGCCCCTTTTCTGTTCTCAACAGCAATAAAATTTGTTTAAATACTCGAGAACATATGTCAGGACCCAGTTAGTCCAACACAGATGTGGTCTAAGAAAGGTACAGTGGTTTTTTGCCTTTGGGTGGCTACTTAAATGTCTGTGATGATAAAAAACATGAAGTGCTAGTATTAAGATAAACAAGATGTCCTCTTTCAGATCTGCTTTAATTATGTTATTGAAGCAGAATATTAGTTATTAGGAAATACTAGTTATGAAAAGTATTAATTATGAAGAAGTATAATTGTGGTCCACAACTGTCAGTAGATTGGTTTTGAGGAATCTCTGTATAAATCGCATTTTACAAGACAGGTTAATAACTTCAGGTTTGCGGTAAAGGCAGGAGATGTGCTATGAAGGAAACCCTTGAATAGGAAATGTTTAATATGCTTTCAAAAGTCTATGTAAAAATACATTTGACTTTTTTGATCAGTTTTACAAGTTAAATCCGTTTGATAGTGTTGACAGTAGGTGTCAGTGTTGCCTGTCTGAAGAGAACGGAAAAGTTAACTTAGGTTGCCTATTCAGATGTCCTTATTTAAGCTCTCTTAAAATTTGAGCGTGCTGTTTCTTGATTCTGTAAAGCATATTTAAACTGAAGGCTACTTTCTAAATGTTTTCTATGCTTTTAGTGGGAAACAACCAGGGGGAGTGTTAGGAAGTTCTGATTGCTTTCTGGCACAGTCTGTTAGAAGAGAACTCTTGTACTACCTAACATTAAGTATATCCTGATTACTTTATTCATTAGTGTTTTTCACATTTTGTGTGCACATCTATGTAGTATGAAGCATGTTCCAGAAAAAAAACCTCACTATTCTACTAGCTGGTAATGAACTTGACCAGCTGGACCCCTGTCTAGCCCTGTGTAATTNTTTGTGTGTTTACAAGTACATGTGCCTATATCTAGTAAACATGGCAGAGAAAAAGACACAGTGCTCTTTCAGAGGGTAAACTTCGTAACAGCTACGTCTGAAACCCTTACATTACCTGTTCTGCAAATTTCCTCAGGGTAGAATAGTTTGCATACACCACTTGGTGCCTGACTCTTTGGAAAATTCCTTTCAACACTGTAGTATGGGGGAAAAAGAAAAGGCTGAAATAGGTTGCTGCTGCAAATTCTTTAACTTCTAAAACCAGTTATTCTAGGTCAGTCCTCTTGTTCTCTGAAAAATGTTACACTTCGCTTTCTGAAGGCAGTGTTTGTTGAAACACCATCAATTTCATGCTGTTAAATCCTAGAATGATTTGCGTTGGAAGGGACCTTGGAGCTCATCCAGTTTTACCCTCCTGCCATGGGCAAGGATACCTTCCACTAGATCAGGTTGCTCCAAGCCCCTTCCAACCTGGCCTTGAACACTTCCAGAGACAGGGCATGGTGATTGCTGGTACCTTGTGCATTTTCAGTTTTCCACCATCCTAGTTCTTTCAGATATTAAGATGTTTTTATTTTGGTATTTTTTTATGGAGAGATTTCAGAATCTTTTATGGTCTGGATTTCAGAATTTAGCATCCAGTATCTTGGGAATGGAAATGAGGAGGTGAGAGAGCTGCTGGGATGGTGTCCCTGTAGCAGTGTGTTGAGCTACATAATGTGTAGATCTCAGGATTATTTAGGTGGGACCATATTTTTGGTGGAAAGGAATGTCTACTGTGTGGCCTATGGTTAACACAGTTGTGTCAGGAGATGTTGTTTAGCTCTGAATTTCAACATATTCTATATGGAGACAGACTCCTGTTGGGGCAGGAAAGAATCTGTAGGCAGGGATTGTGGTACTCAGAATCCCTATCTGTTGGAACGCTGGCTGATCACAGGTACCAGTGGGGCTGCTTTATACACTAAAATAAGTGCCTTTTTTCCTGCAATCCGCCATCTTTCTGACAGTGCTGCTGGTTGGCTTGACCTGCTTAAAATTTACTTTATCATGTAAAGGAACACTTCTGAGTTTGTGGCTTTTCTAGGAATTTGCATGACTGTGCCTGATATGGAAAAGCTCAATATGTGACATTTGCATCATGAGGAACTGGTGTTTGTCTGTTACTGTTTTGATCCCATTTGTGCAGAACAGACACTTTGGTCTCTTAAAAGAACAACTTTACGTAATTCTTACTTTGTAACTTCCAGAAACTTGTTCACGTCACTCAAAACTAAGATTACTTTGATCTTTTAATGTGTTACAGCATGGATAAATGATAGAGCTTTATCTTGCGGTCATGTAATTCTGTGGCACGTGACTGAGTGGGCTCTCAGGTCTGAAGCTGAAGAATGGCAGTGCTGTCAGTTGCACTTTTCAGTGTTTCTGTCCATGAAATTCAGACAGTTATGGATTATAAAGTTCAAGAAAACACACTATGTGTCTAGAATACAGATAAACTGATAGGTCTTTTATACATTTATAGGTAAGTGGTGTTATTGCCACCTTAAATTGCTTCTACTTACCATAGATTAAACATGTATAAAGACAGATTTAAAATACAAGATCATTTATTCTACTAAAAGTCCGTGCTCTTAGTCAAGATGGATTTTTTTTTCGTTTTTAAAATAATATTCCTTCTTTGTCTTAAGGATCACTCAGGTACCCTGAAGAACAGTCTTCTCCAGGTGGATCAGAACTGTGTTCGTAACTCTTACGATGTCTTCTCTTTGCTTAGGTAAGGTTTCTGATAGTATTTTGTAAAAGCTATTGTAACTTCTCTAGTGTGTGTGTGTGGAAGGGATCTTTCCAAATATTAAAAAAACTCAACATTCTGGTGTGGAATGTGCAAAGAAGATATCAAGGTTTTGCCAATTTACTCGTGTAGGGAGGAGCTGGGCTGTGGTGTATGTGTGTTCTGTGGTCGTCACTGGGCTTCTTATGTGTGGATGCTTGAGTTCTCTGAACTAGGACTGACTGTGGAGCTGGCCCATGGACATGCCTTGTGAATGTCAAGATCATGGAGCTTCATAGTTGGAAAGTTTCTGTGGAAAGCCCCTTTTCTGTTCTCAACAGCAATAAAATTTGTTTAAATACTCGAGAACATATGTCAGGACCCAGTTAGTCCAACACAGATGTGGTCTAAGAAAGGTACAGTGGTTTTTTGCCTTTGGGTGGCTACTTAAATGTCTGTGATGATAAAAAACATGAAGTGCTAGTATTAAGATAAACAAGATGTCCTCTTTCAGATCTGCTTTAATTATGTTATTGAAGCAGAATATTAGTTATTAGGAAATACTAGTTATGAAAAGTATTAATTATGAAGAAGTATAATTGTGGTCCACAACTGTCAGTAGATTGGTTTTGAGGAATCTCTGTATAAATCGCATTTTACAAGACAGGTTAATAACTTCAGGTTTGCGGTAAAGGCAGGAGATGTGCTATGAAGGAAACCCTTGAATAGGAAATGTTTAATATGCTTTCAAAAGTCTATGTAAAAATACATTTGACTTTTTTGATCAGTTTTACAAGTTAAATCCGTTTGATAGTGTTGACAGTAGGTGTCAGTGTTGCCTGTCTGAAGAGAACGGAAAAGTTAACTTAGGTTGCCTATTCAGATGTCCTTATTTAAGCTCTCTTAAAATTTGAGCGTGCTGTTTCTTGATTCTGTAAAGCATATTTAAACTGAAGGCTACTTTCTAAATGTTTTCTATGCTTTTAGTGGGAAACAACCAGGGGGAGTGTTAGGAAGTTCTGATTGCTTTCTGGCACAGTCCGTTAGAAGAGAACTCTTGTACTACCTAACATTAAGTATATCCTGATTACTTTATTCATTAGTGTTTTTCACATTTTGTGTGCACATCTATGTAGTATGAAGCATGTTCCAGAAAAAAAACCTCACTATTCTACTAGCTGGTAATGAACTTGACCAGCTGGACCCCTGTCTAGCCCTGTGTAATTGAGCTGTAATCCTTCTTCTGAACGTGCCTGACTGGTTTTCCTCAAGCTCACAAGAAATGAAGATGTCAGCTGTGATAAAGTTCATCTTGCTGAGTGCTTACCAGTGCTGTTTTGAACCCTGACTACTGGAGCTTCTCAGTTTTGGGGATGTGAGAGTCCAAGCTCAGTCTCTCACAGTGCCTAGGCATGCTATTTGGATTAGTTTCTGCTAAGCTCTGTCCCTGAGCTGAGACATCCTCCTTTTTTATTTTGCCCCAAAAGGAACAGTGTTTTCCAGGCCTCAGTACCAGGCCTGCTGCTGATTGTATTTCAGTGGATTCTGCATACCATATTAAGGGGTTTACATTGCATTGTTTGGTACCAGCAGAAGTTAGAAGTTGTAATTTGTGGCTCTACCTAGGTGTCTTTTTTCTCTGATTTCATTGTAGCTAGGAAAGTTCATCAGGAACTAAGGCAGAGTCCTCTATGTAGTTTAGAATCCTTTCTATTCCCTCTCACATTAACTCTGCTTTTTTGCAGGTGTATTTTCTATACTGCTGCTTACCTTTGATATCAAGCTAAAAAGCCTGGTGGTGTTGTTTGTTTTAAAATAATCTCCCGTCACTTTTTGTCAGGTGTCCTTTTTCTCCTACCAAGCAGTTTGGTTTGCCACCTCCTCCAGGAGTCCATGCTTGAATAACCAGCCCATGAACTCCTTCCACAGATAGTTCATATGAGTGTGTTCCTCTTTGAACAGAAGAGAGAGATGGGCATAATTTGAGTTGTGATCATTAGACAGGATGTACTTTTGGAAGAAATGAGTTGGTGTCTTCCTTCTTCTGTCCATTGGCTGTAAAGAGAATATTGAGGTGTCCACACCATAAAGATTTGCATCTGGTCACATAAATACCATGTTTTGAAGAGTTTCTCATTATATTTGTCGGTAGTAAAAATTCACAAGCTGCACATGTGGTTTCCTAATATTTTCACAATAAATGTGAATACGAAGAACAGCTTGTACTGGCTTTATTTAAACTTCTACAAAAGGAAGCAAACCCTGGTGACAGTGGGATCTGAGTCGCAGTTGTTGTGGTGATACCAGATGTGCTGCCAGATGTGGCAAAGCCACTTATAGCCAAAACGGAGAGAAGTGGTTCTAGCTCATCCCCTAACTCTTGACTGCACAGTGAGAACTTCCGTGGTTGATCTCTGTTTCAAAACTGCTTTTGGGGGAAGAAGTGATGTAGTTTTTTTCCTCAGAAGTGAATAGCTAAAATTTCTGAAGCTTGTGAATGGACCTTAATGAAAAGTGTATGCTTGGCTCAAATTATGTTGATTTAAAAAAATTAATTGGGAATGAGAGTGTGTGAACAGTAGAAATCTTTCGTGCAGTGGATTACAATAGTGCTTATGTGTTCAGATGCTGAATTATGTGGATTTACAAGTTAATTAAGCAGGAGGAAAAGGTTAAACATTCAGGCAACTCCTCTTTACACAAAGGACGTCTCAGCACCTCTGCAGCTCATGACCCTTCTTGTTCTGGGACAGGGAGAAGATCCTCAGGCAAACATGGTGCTGCTTGTAAGTTGTTTGTGCCATATGGAAGTGACGGATGTTCTTCCAGCCATTTGCTTTAAAAGGGCTAACTAACAAAAATTCACCACGTAAACTGGATAGCTCAAATTTTGATGTGTTTGTCCCTTGTCATATTTCTGGAAAAGAGATCATTTAAAGACTTTCTAAACATTATGTTGCTAGTAGTAATAGGTTATACAGTAACATGTTTCACCTTTCACACAGCACTCGGGATGGGCCAAATTAATCTGAGGTCATGTTCTGGACATGTCTCAATAATCAAGTTCTCAGCACATTTGCAGCACTAATGGGAATAGGTGTATATTTAGAGTTCTCTTGGTTTTCTATCCTTCTTTTTCTTAAAGCTATGAAAAATAGGTATTTTATCACTAAAGAAAGGGATTAAAATGCTGTGTATTAAAATTTTACTTCAATTTCTAAATACAAAAATTAACATAGTGTATTCTGCAACAGGTTTTTGTGTTGCTGTGGCACCTTAGAGAGCAATTGGCTTGTGCCTCTAACTGTGTGAATGCTTGAAATCCTCCCATATTCTGCCTGGAGACAAAAAGTGCTCCAAGAACTAGTAAAAGTCTGCCCCATTGAAGATTTACTTCCTGTAGTTTTTATTACTCTATTCAGAACTGCCGTCTCTGTGGCTTAACTGTTCCTCAGCAGATGACATGGTATGTTTGTGGTATTTAGCCAGCCAGTTAGTGCAGATTGAAAACATTTTGCTTGTGTTTTTGTTTAAAAAAGTGTTCTTTAACAACAAAACCAAAACCAACAACAAAATCTGATATCGGCAAAATTTGAGTGCTGGGATGGGTAAAAAGACCAGCACCAGGCAGCTGCTTAATATTGTTAGTGTCAAATCTGGCAGAATTTGATTTGAATAATATTTTTGGGTATTAATTAATGGGGCAGGGGTATGCTTCAAGTGACAGGCTTTGCTTCAGGGTTTGCCATCTGTAATATAACTGTTCATTTAAAGAAGAGTGCATGTCTCGTCACTGAAGAGATATTATTTAAGAATACAAATGTTGGTAGTGTTTTTTTATGATCTGAAACTGAGATATTCGTAAAATCACCTTTGAATGACCAAGGCTAAAACATGTTGACATGATATAAAATCAGTTTTTTGTTTAGCTCTGCTTACTTTAGGAAAGATGTTTTTAAATAGCTATTTTGCTTTTGTTTAAACTCTTCCATCTTTATTAGCAGTTTTATTGAACAAACAGAAGTTGATATTTGAAACTAGAAATGAAGGCAAAATGTATGGTCAATGCAGGCCGCCATGGAGCTGCAAAACTTATTAGTGGCTCCTCAGAGTAGTTTCTCTGAGACTACAGAGTCACTGGGATTGCGTATGCCAAATGTAGTAACTGCCTTTGTGCAGCTATTTTTAACAGACAGAAATTATGCTGAAAGTGAAGCTGTTTTTCATAAGCTCTGAGTAGGGAATTAGTAGAGTGCACAAGGGCCTCGTGGGCTTAAGCTGCTCAGTGCTAAGGTGTATCTCAGGTACATTGACTTGTCTTCTGTAAACCGGTCTATCTTGAACAGTGTCAGTGTCCTGTCTGACAGGAGCTCAGCCAGACTTCGCTATTGCATAGTTGATTTAAGTAGCAATTCCAAACTTTAGGTTTCCAGTTGTTTAGTGGGGTGAAAAGGAGGGAAAGCAGGAAGAAGGCAGCATCACCGGCTGTCTGACTTCAGAGAGTTGCACAGCATCTGATAAACCCAGAGGTGAGCCATGCAAAGCTGTACTGCCTTTTCAACTTCCCTGAAGTTCCTCTATTTCCATCTTCATCTCCACGAAAGAAGTGAACCCAATGGAGCTAGGCAGTAGATGGGACTACACGGAAATGGTTGCTTTTTGATACGCTATTCCTTTTGGCATGCTGGTAGCTGCATAGAGATAAGGGCAGGCAGAAAAGATGTAGTTAGTTAAATTTTAAAATATGCACTGACAATTAAGTCTCCTGTTTCTAGCTTTTCCATTTGCTGCCCTTTACTCAGAGAAGGGTCCCAACTCATAGCTGTGACCAAAATCTCTCTAAATGCAGTTATGGATGTGCATGCGGTGGAACAGTCACGTACCATCTTTTTATAGAATGTGAATGGGTCAGGAAAGGTGATCACTAATAAATAACCTGATGCTCTTGCAGTTCCTTGCTCTAGCTTTTTCTATGAGATCCTGGCAATCAAATTGCAGACTTTTGGATTTCAGTGTTGATACTGCTGCTGCCATCATCCTCTCCCAGTAGATGCGGAAATGCACCATCTTAAGTGCGGAGTAAGTTTTAGGATTCCTCTTACCTGCTCTTAAATCACAAAGTTCCTCTGCTAAAACATCCCTTTGCTAATGATAAGCATTGGGAGATTTTTTTGTGATGGCCAAGTTTGATGTTTCTAAACAGGAAAGATTTGCACCTGGAAGACTTGGCACTTTGTACCTAATAAGCAGCCAGGACTGGGCAGGCATCACCTCTTGGCTTTGGACAGGCAAATCCAGGTGGCCTAAGGCCAGGATGAATTAATAAGAGCTGGAATCAGACCTCTAGAGTGCCTCTGTATGCTTAATTAAGCAGTACTGAAATGGATGAACAGTTTAAAAAGTGTCATCCTTCTTGGCCTGAAAACTTTGTGGTTGGAATTGTGCTGTGGTGGCTTCCTGAGAAGCAGCAATGGAGATGAAAACTGGGATCTGATTTTTTTCTATTTTGACAGTTTCCTTAGGGATTTTTATTAGTGGCATCAGACTTACAGGCAAATATGTTCCTGGGCATTTTACTCTGTGGTGCTGAGCTGTATGGGAACGGAGGCTATTCAGTCATTAGAACACTCAATTTACAAGCCTGCCTTTTGCCAAAATCTGTAGCAGAGAGTGGCATGGGTCATGGCAAACAGTCCATGAAGCATAAGAACAGTAGGCTTTTTGTCGTATGTTAATTGCTGGGTTAGTAGTTTGCTGCTGCTCTGATCATCCATTTTCCTAATATGTCATATGGAATAAACCACCCTTGCAGTTGCACATTTTTAGCATAATTATATTGCTAGTTCTTGGTCAAATTTGGTTTCAAAGCACTTTTGAGAGGAATTACACAAAGCTGTGCAGGACTTCAAAAGTAGCTTTATTCTGCCTCTTTATTTGTGACAGTGTGTAAAAGATGGTGTGAATGAAGCAATACTGAGAAGTCAGAACCCAGTCCTGCTCCTTTTTCTGGCTCTATGAAATTAATGAAAAACAGCATGTTGTAGAATCGTAGAATAGTTTGGGTTCAGAGGGACCTTTAAAGATCATCCAGTTCCACCTGCCTGCCATGGCAGACCAGGTTACTCCGAGCCCCATCCACCCTGGCCTTGAACACTTCCAGGGATGGGGCATCTACTACCATCTTAAGCAACCTGTGCCAGTGTTTCACCATTCTCATTGTAGAAAATGTCTTCCTTATCTTTAATCTAAATAGCCAAGTGTCACTGAAGGAGAGTCTAAGTAATTTACTGGTGGATACCTGAAGGTTTTTAAGAAGCAGGATTTTGTGGACATCAGGACTGTTTATTTGTGTTACGTCTTTGTCCTAGATTTGGCCATGAGAATGGTGCTGTGAGTTGCTTTCTCTTCAGCCTGGGCAAAGATTTTGGTGAATGCAATCATGTCTCTAAAATCCTCAGAACTATCCAACCACACCAGGGAAAGTCAAGGCAGTATTTTGACTGAGAACAGATAAAAGGGATTGAAGATCTTGCCCTGGGGAAAATGCTCCAATAGATTTGCTAATTAAAGCAGAGCAGGGTGGGGAATGTATGGATGTCCGAGAAGCTGCAGAACACTCCTGAGAGCGTTATGACCATCCATGTCAGGTGGGAGTTTTGACTACTATAGCTGCAGAATTCTGCTTCTCTTGGAAGAAAACTCAGATTTGAATTTGGAGGTGGCTTCCAGGAGAAAGTGCAGCAGTATGAAGCTTTGAAACATGAGTCACCCTGAATATTGGCTAGTGTTCCACCTCCTTCTTCCTCCACTGCGGAAGCCTGTACTCTGCTGTCACAAGCACTTTATCAGTTGTATGGGCTTGAGCGGAAGAACACAATCAAGTCGAGAGCAACTGGTTTCTTTCTGGGGGGAGCCTTGAACACATTCAGTCTGAATTTGTGCATCTTCCTTTTCAGTTGTTTAGTGAATCCCAGTCTTAGGCTTGCTCACTGTCTCAGAGTGAGAATTGAAACTTCTATGAAGATTTGTTAGGAAAAGGCTGTTGAATTCTACTGGTGATACTGTCCACCTGGCAGGAGTTGTCTTCACATGTTTATGCACCTGGAAATTTGATTTGCATCTAATTTACCTTTTTTTACTAAACACAGTGTCTTGAATATGATTCTGTGTGCCCTGGCAGCAAGGTTTCTGTAATCACAAACTGAGAAAGAACAAAAAGAAGCTTCCTTTGTAATTTGCCACATTTGTTTTTTGAATAAAATAATCAACCCATAAATCCATCCATTTAACTGGAGTTAAATCTGTGAATTGGAATAAGAGAACTAGAGACATCTCACATTTTGTCGCTTCATTTCTCAAAAAAATTGACTGAGTTTCACTTTAAGGCTCTCCTCTTCCATTCATGCCCTGTGAGTATTGAAGGTGATCTATATCCTAGCTAGCTTCCTTAAGTATTCCTCGAATTGGAGGCTGGAACTTGCCCTGCTACCCATTTGATAGAAGTGTTTTTTTCCTTTTCTTCTCTGTTTCCAAGTAGCTCAAAGCATTCACTGTTGCAGTCCTCAAATCCACATGGACTTGATTATTTTAAAACTTAATTTGAGTCTTAAATACGTAATGTTTACATGTAAGTGATTTACATATGTAGGATTCAGAACTGTTTGAAAGAATGATGGAAAATTATCTGTGCTGTAACAGCACTGTCTTGTGTGAGTTTCTTACAGCATTGGTTCTTGTAGAGGCGTAACATCATAAATGTCTAAGTTGGACTTGCATTTTATTCTTTTCTTACTCCCTACTGTCTTCTTTTGCCCTACATCTGCTTTTGACAAATTGTAGGTATAGGTTTCTGAAGAAATTGGAAAGGGAGTATATGATTATAAATTAGAATATTTTTTTTGTGGGAAAGCAAATGTAGCAAATCATGGTTTAAGGGGTTATGAAAAAAAAATGTTATAGCTGGCTGGCACTCTCCAGAATGTAAATTTGTGGACTGCTATAAAGTAGTGTGCATTCCAGTTTCTGAATTTAATAGGAAAGTCTTTAATTTCTTTTTTCTTTAATAATAGGTTTGGGTACTTAACTTCCAGGACCCTACATGTCACTTTTTGCCAGAAGTGTTCCATTTTATTTTCTAAATCTGATGTAGTAATTCTCACTTTAAATTTAGTCTTGCTGTAAACTAAGGTTGTTCTGGCAAATAAGACCAGAGGCATTTGTTTCTCTTGTGAGAAGGAGCTGCAGTATGTGGCTGCTATAATTAATTGATGTATTTTTGGCTAAAAGTTCTGTACATGAAAAATCCAGATGTGTCTGATAGAAGAAAATAGATACTTGGAGTGGATGATAGAACTGCAAAATCACATATCAACTGTCTGATAAAGCTGAGACTCTTTCATTAATGTAAATATAAGCATATGTTATCTTAATGTTGGGGGTTAGGATTTTTCCTTTTGTTTCTTTCTCTCGTGGCATTTTGTCCCATCTGTTGCTAAGAGACAATAATGACCGCTACTTAAGAGAGACAAAAGATGTGTCCAAGGAGGAGGGGAAGGGGTGTGCAGCTGGTTGCACTATCGTAGCTGAGGGGCATTCCCTTGGGAAGGGCAGAGGTACTGTGAGATTTTGGCTGGGGGGTGAGGTGCTGGGCTCGGCTCCTCTCTCTCTCGGGATCGGAGGAGGGACAGCCCGTCTGCAATCACTGCCTGGAGGATTTCCTGCCACTATGGAGCATTTGTCCTTCCACTGCGTCTCCTACTGTGCGTGAGCCTTTGCCACCCGATCTGACTGGAAAGGACCCTCACCATCTATTCGGGTGCTTCAGGGGAAAACCTGGGAGCCCGACTCCCTTCCCATTCCAGAGGGCGTTTCTCCCCAGCTGCCTGCAGCAGCCAGGCTCCACCGCTTTTTGCCACTGCCTTGGGCTTTTTTGCTACACTCTAACCCAGCACCTTGCGACCACTTGATCCCCGTGGCTCCTGCTAAGACTGCGGAGTTTTCGGTTCCATTTTGTGTGCCACCCCGGGGGGTGTGCCTGCCTCTGCCATCCCGGCCATGACTCTGAGGTTTCTGCTGCAGTCCATTTTCACCATCCAGCCTGCCTGCCATTACCATGTGATTGAACCCACGCCACAGCGCCGCCTGCAGGCGCGGGGGGAACCATCGCAGCCGCCCTGCCCGGCCAGGAGCCACCAGTGCCCCTGCCGGCTGTGAGCGGAACTGCACCGAAGGGGAAAGGGCCTGACAGCCAAGAGAGGCTGGCACTGGGTGCCTGGTTCTGTTTGCTGTTGCTGCCGGTGGTGTTCTTTGTTTGCCTTGTTATACGTACATATATATATATATATATATTAGTAAAGAACGGTTATTCCTTTTCCCATATCTTTGCCTGAAAGCCCCTTAATTTCAAGGTTGTAATAATTTGGAGGGAAGGAGGTAATATTTTTCCATTCCAGGGGAAGTTCCTGCATTCCTTGACAGGCACCTGTCTTTCAAACCAAGACACTTAATAGGCACAACTCTTACGACACTCCAGCTTTCAGTTTTTTAGAGATTGCAG
This sequence comes from Ifrita kowaldi, assembly GCA_013398055.1. Lineage (NCBI taxonomy): Eukaryota > Metazoa > Chordata > Aves > Passeriformes > Cinclosomatidae > Ifrita > Ifrita kowaldi. Next base: position 214,411 of record VZRS01008065.1, read on the forward strand.
CCAGGAATGAATTTGCTATACAAACTAGTAAATCAGTGGACTAATGCGTGAGCAAGAGAGACCAGGATACTGCAGTGTGTCTTAAAGGAAAATGCTCCAGCTGAACCTTCAGACTTACTGCAGACTTAAAGAGAGTGAATGTGTTGTTACAGCACATTCCTAGGTTGTAAAGTCAAGTTATGTTGGACCACTGCACTGTTCAGTCCTGGGAAATAGAAATAAGGAAAACTGATTGATCTTGCATACAAGACAAGAACATTATGGCAATGAAATCCTGTAATGATGAAGAAGTCCAAAACTTGGTAACCTTTTTCCCCCCTACCCCCTCCAAGCCAGTACCAAAGTTAGATTGATTGGTGGAGCACTGTATGCTAGAATGGTTTCAAATCTTGCAGCCAAGGTAGAAAGTGGGTTGTTGTAGCGGGTTGAATTCATTAATTGGGTGGAAACACCAAAAAGTGTAGTGGTTTTGGTTTGAAATATGGATCACTAACTGATTTTTTTGTGTGAGATAAAAATTAAAAGAAAGAAGAAAACCAAGCAGGCACAAACTTTAAACAGCTGTGATACAAAGAAAGGGTTTTATTACTAATAGAATTAAAAGAGAAAGGAAAAAAAACCCGAGACGTTAAAACAAATCTCCCCCCTCCTCCAGCACTTTTCTCTTTTTACTCAGCTCACACAAAGGATAACAGAACATGGGATTTCAGTCAGAGTTGCAATTTTTGATAAGTCTTTTTCTTATGCTTAAGGGGAAAAAAAGGGTTTTCTTTTGCTTTACATGGTTCCCAAACTGCCACCAGCAGCAAACCTGCCCAGAAAGAAACAATCTGCTGTGGTGTAAAACATCTCTTCTACGAAAAATCTCACAGTTCATCACATGGGGTTATTAATCTTTTTTAAGGATGAGTTATTTTGGCCTGAACACAAAGGCTTTGTTCGTCACAAGTCTCTAAAAGCCCTTCGCTGCTTCTACACAGCCTGGCATGGGCACTCTTCACAATTNGTTGTAGACTTTTTTTTTGGGGGGGGTGGTGGGGTGGTGGTTTTTGGGGAAAGCAATTTGAAGTCAGACTTGAAAAGCCTTGAGGAAATAACCCAAATAGCCTGTATTTCAGGAGCCTGGGATCTAGAAAGTGAAGAGGAGAGATGTTGAAATTTTATGTGCTGGGCCTTTGTAGACCAAGTAGGGATGCAGCTTTTGTTGGTCTTGGCTTATAATACATGGATTGTCCTTTTGATGTATCCAGCTGTCTTCTGAACTGTCAAAGGAAGGGAGTTTTGTGTCTTCTTAATCTCCCCCATCTCAGAAAACAGGTGCTATGGGAATGGAAGTAGAACAGCAGCCTTGTGGATTTCCACCTCCAATCAGTCTTAGGATGCTCAGGAATTTTTATGTCTGTTTTGTTTTCCGGTTCTTTCCCAGGCAGCAGCATGGAACTAGCCTGATGTTGGAGAACTGCATAGCAGCTCTCAGGGCCCCAGGCAACAGCAGTAAATCTGTCACACTTCATGTTCCAATTGCTCTGCTTCTGGCTGACAGTGGCTGGTGGGCTGCTGCAGACACTGGATGACAACACTGTTGGCTAAACTATCCCTTTAAAAAGGCTGGAGTTTCTGCTGTAACTGGCCTGGCTTTCCCAATTGCTGGAGGAAATTTGGTAGCAGGCCAGTGGCCTCTTCAAGCCCTCAACTAGCTTTTAAAGTGCTATGGAAGTGCTAATTTTAGTAAGTCTTGAGCAATGTAGGAAGAATCCCACGTTGGCTGATGGCAGTAGGTGATACCATCGGTTGCTTCATTGTTGGCAGTTACTAAACCAAGCAGGATTGTGCTCAAAGCACAGCTTGTGCTGATTTTAAGCTGTAGCATTGGACCAGCATTTATCCTAGAAATGTAAACAAGATGTGGTCAGTTAGGGTTGAAGTTTCTCTCTGTTCATTCTGTATAAGTTTTAATCCAGATTTATGGCCTCAGCTTGCTGATCTCCATTAGTGCAATCATAATTGCTTCCACCAAAGTCTGCTTGTGCAGAAGTGATGGACGAAATTTCCATGTTGGCATTCTTACAGCTTAGTTTGTATCCCCCTTGTTGGATGACCAAAGCTTTCCACATGGGGACTTTTTTTTGGCTGAGAAAAAGATTTCTGTTGATAGTTGCTGCTTTTGTGACATGAAGTCCCTAAAATTTAAATCTTGGAAGATTTAACTTTGGATGTGGTCATTTTGCCATTTTAAAGTTCTTAGAACAGCAGTGGATGTACTGGGATTGAGTCAACCAGTGTCAGTAATTTTTCTGTCTTGCAGTGTAAATGGCCACATTTGGCATCCAGGCAGCAAAGTTTAACTACGCAAGGAATGAGATGATGCTTGGCTTAAAAAGAAATCCATTTCTTATTAAAACCAGATTTTATTGCTGAATTATTTTGTATAGCAGTTTTTATATGTTAGGAATATGTATTTAGATACTTGTTCAATTGGGTGAATCAGTATTCCACTGTATGTATTATTTTGAGAAGTCGGTCTCAGTAGATGTTTGTTCCTTATCCTTTGGGCATGGGTAGGAGAACTTAGTTACTACACAATTTATAGGTTGTTAATGAGTATTGATCAAATCACTGTGAGGAGGTCACATGGCAAATGGCCTTTCTAACAATTTCTCCGTTACGTAAATACTCTTTCAATGAGTAGATCACCTTCCAGGAGGTTTCGATGCCTAAATGGAGTGTTGTGGAAACTTGTAAGACTTTCTTTTAATCACGTAATGGACTAAATTGAGAATGTTTTCCAGTGTTAAATTACATAAAGAGGAAGGGGAAATGTCACTCAGTTATTACTCTTTACCTAAGTGTTTTAGCTTGGCTTTCTTATGTGTAGAAAGAAAACATTCCAGACTTTCGGAAAGAGACAAGTTGAAAAGTGTGGAAGTAGAAAACTTAGATCCTGTTGGATGACGTGACAGCAGAGCTCTGAATGATGTTCAAGATGGTCAGCAAACCTTGGCTTTGACCTGCGTAGCCACATGTTCCATAGCCAACAGCCTCAGGATGCATTCATGAAGGTGGGAGGTGTAAGAAGTAGTTCCCGGTAGGATCAGGGTTTCCAGATCTCAGTTCTTCATTAGGTATGTTAGACCAAGCCCATGGGTGATGCAGTACTGTTGGTCTCAGCAGTCTTAGCCTCCTCCCAACCCCTCAGCAGCCAGCAGAGCTGTGTTGCTAGATAGGGGGTGGGATACAGCTGCGCCTCACCAGCTCTGTGGCTGCTGGTGCTATGAGGAGTTTGAGAAACTCTAGAGAAACCAAAGAAATCACTTAGATTTTTGTTTTAAATTATGCTAGTACTGGTGTTTAGGGGAAGCAACGGTATGAAGGAACTAAAGGCATCTGGTGACTTAAATGTATTAATTTAGAGTTATAACATGTAAAAGTCCTAAATCACAAGATCTTGTTTATTAATATTACTAGCACTGTTTGTTTCCATGTATAAATCCTCTCTTTTTCTAATAAATACATTAATTTCTGTTCCATGTTAATATTAAGAAAGATGTTCATGTCTCTCTTAGACCTGGTTCTGCCATCTTTTTCTTCTGCCTGTTTTTTTTCCAATAAATATGGTAAATAATTGGTTTTCTCTCTTCACCCTGAAGCCAGGGCTAGCAATCAGTAACACATCATCATCTTTTCATGCTTCAAATGTGATTCACTTAAGAAACCCCTGTTTTTGCTACAGAAGGGCCCATAGCATAGTGGGAGATACTGAAGAATGTTTCATGTTCTTGGGTGGGGTAGCTGTGTGTTAGCTAAAGGATACTTGCACTTTTTCTAAAGCAGGCCTGTGTTAACAATGCCTTTGTGTATCTATTTTCATGTCAATGGTGCTTTAACCTGAATGAAATACCTGTAATTACGTGCTCTCTCACCTGCAGCCTGATCAGCATCTGTTGAATTGAAAAATTGAAGAGGAGATTTTTATATTTGATTGAATTTAAAGACTTGGTGGTTTTCTTCATAAACTATGATTTGGGGTTGTGGGACCTTAAAGCTCATCCAGTTCCAACTCCCTGCCATGGTCAGGGCACCTTGCGCTTGGAGACTAGGTTGCTCCAAGCCCTGTCCAACGGGGCCTTGAACACTTCCAGGGATGGGGCAGCCACAGCTTGTCTGGGCAACCTGTGCTAGGGCCTCAGCACCCTCACAGGGAGGATTTTCTTCCCAATATCCAGTCTAAACCTGCCTTCTTTATGCTTCCTCATTTGGTGTTTTGAAATGGAAGCTGACAGTCCGAGTTTGTATTCCTGCTGCTGTTTTTGAGCTGTTTGCACATGTGGGGAACCTATATCACAGCTGTAACTTCTCCTTGCAGGCTCCACAGAGCTCAGTGTGCAATTAAACAGACTCAGGTTACTGTTCAGAAAATAGGAAGGGAGATTGAAGAAAAGCTGAGATGTACATCTACAAGGAATGAACTGGTATGTTTGATTTATCAAAACCTTATTTTATGGGCTTGCTGAAGCATCTGGCTGATGTCTTGACCTTAAGCTTGGGTTTTTTTTAAACACTTGAACTTTAAATCTTTCTTTACACCTGTCATTTCAAATGGAAACTCATCTGGGAGCTGTGTAATATGAATTTGTGCATGTTACTCAGATGGATAAATTTGTTATCCTATTTTTACCTTTATTTTGTACAATCATTGCCCAGTGCATGAAATAGATCTTTCAGCGAAAACAAACTTCTGCTGATTTATATGAAACTTGTCAGGAACCTGTGGTGGATTTAGAGTGAGGTGAGTCTACTGGCTGTATCTTCTTGCACCCTGACTCCCTTTGGATGAACAGAATTCATGCAAATGCTGTCACTCAAGTGACATAATCATTTTAAGCAGAAATTGTACTAGATCTTACAATAGCTTTTGACAGTTTGTTTTGCCTGCTCTTCTCCTTTCTCCAGAGAAGTCTGTTGGCATTAGTTTCTGCTTTCTGCTCAGGAAAGCTGATATTGGTTCAAAGCAATGAGTTGACAGAACAGGAGTGGTTTGTGGTGACTTCATTATGTTGGTACTCACTGGTATGTGTCTGATGCCTTGTACAGGGAAGGACACATTTGCAGTGTGAAGTTAATTTATTGCTGTAGAGCAGATTCTGGATTGAGAGTACTCAGCTGGGTTCCAAGTGTCAAACTAGTTCAAGGATTTGGCAAAATGGAAAAAATGGGAGCTTGTTTACCCGCTGTAATTGCATTGTAGATGAAGAGATGAAGAAGTCACCTTCCGTAGCGGGCAATATAAAATCTCCTGTGAGTCATTCCAACCCAGAGCTTCTTTGCCTTCTGCTGGTATCTTGACTGTTTAACCAGTTCGTCTTTTCAGTTACGGATATCCTCGTCCCTCCTTGCAAAGGCTTTTCATTTTTAAATATCTGAGAGCAAAACTATATCATACAATCATAGTATGTTTTTGGTTGGAAGGGACTTTGGAGGTCATCCAGTTCCAACGCCCTGCCACAGGCAGGGATACCTTCCATTAGACTAGGCTGCTCTAAGCCCTGTCCAACCTGGCCTCAAACACTTCCAGGCATGGGGCAGCCACAGGTTCTGTGGGCAGCCTGTGCCAGGGCCTCCTCACCCTCACAGCCAAGAATTTCATTCCCAATATCCTATCAAACCCTGCCATCTGGCAGTTTGAAGCCACTCCCCCTTGTCCAGTCATTTCGGGCCCTTGTCCAAACTCCCTCTCTGGCTCTCTTGGACCACTGGCACAGGCTCTAAGGTCTCCCTGGAGCCTTTTCTGTTCTCCAGGCTGAACACTCTCTCAGCTATTTCTTTGTATCCTCTTATTCTCATCATCTTGAAGCTGGGAATTGAATCTAATAGTGCAACTTGAACATCTCCAGCCTTTTTCCAGCTCCTGCCTCCACTTTGTATAGATTTCTTACTGCTCACTTACCTTCTTGCTGGTGAGCTCTTTGCCACAGAATGAATGCTCATCCTGCTGCTAGTGCTCTGTTGTCGGTTTTTATGTCCTGCTGAAGCACCTCTCTTAATTTTTGCTCTGGGCTCAAGAGAGGAGATGCATCCCACAGGAGGAACAAGCACTGTGGCACACAGCTGAGTTGCTTTCCTTCCAAAGCAGCAAAATGATTAGTGTCTTTGGGAATCAGTTTCCTGTGGTAATCTATGAACTCAGTTCTTAGTCAGGCAGGTGCTAGTCTTGTCCTCCTTCCCTCCTACCACCTTTTTATGAAACTGCTTCTGTGCAGAGAAAATTTTTTAAAAAGAAAATTCTGTATTTCTTCCCACAGAAAAAGGAGACTGAATGTTTACAGTTAAAGATCCTGGTGCTACGTAATGAACTGGAGAGACAGAAGAAGGCCCTTGGTCGAGAAGTAGCCTTGTTGCATAAGCAAAAAAGTACTTTGCTTGACAGAGGTAAGTGTAGAAACCTTAGCCTAGTTTATGACCAAAATGAAAGTGCTGGTTTCTTTTCTGCTTTTACTGTCTGGCTCTAATGTGTTTGTGTTTTTTCTTTATCTGAAATTTGCAGCCAGGTGTAATTTCTTCCCTGTCTCTGTTATACCGAGTTTTAGACAGCGATTTCTGGTATCTTGTCTCTGAATAACTTCTTACTATGACACCTCTCCAAAGCAATCTTAAATCTGTGTTTAATTGACATTTTATGAGAAAATCAAAAGAACTACAGTATAGTATGGTAAACATTGCCATGATAAAGGGACTTCATAATGTCATGAGAGAAGTTTCTGTACCTGTGATTTCTATTCCATTTTAAGTGTTAGGAAACAAAAATCTCTCATAATATTCTGATATGTGGCAGATGAAATGCTCAGTCATCTTGGTATCATCCTTTACCGGGCAAGTCTCCTATAGTGAAATGCTGTAACACTGCCTCTTTGGAGCTCACCAAGACCAAACTACATACATGTTTGATCTTATTGCAGGATTTTTTGTTTTCAGTACTTAGCTGAGTCTAAAGTAATTAGTCACTACTAAGAATGATGGTTTTTACCATGTATTTTGTTCTGGCTATGCAAGTATTAAGGCCGCATAACTGGACTACTGCACTGTATGATTGTGAGAGGAATAGGTATTAAAGGAGAATGAAATCGGATGGGTTGTATTTGGCTGGTGAATGGTGTGTAGTGCATGAAGACTGGTGTTCCTCCTGTGCTGGCATTCTCTAGTTTGGGACCATAATATGGAAAATGGGTGGGAAAGAACAAATGGAGGATTACTGCCAGCATTCTGTCAGTATCTACTTTTAAAACTTTGGATAACTAAGAAAATACTTTATACTATTCTTTTTCCTGATTCCTCATGTTGCTTAGAAAATGCATTTGGGACCGAATACCAGAAACTTGAAGAGCATAATGAATCTCTCCATGAATTAAGAAAGGAATGCACTGCTAAGAGGTAAAAGGACTTAGGTTTGTTCTGTAACTGGAAAAAAAAGACAGGGTTGAGAGTAGGCCATTGAAAATGGGACTTCTGGCACCAAATTCTTCCTCATGTTGCCCTGAAACTTTTGTTAGGACATCCCTGCTACAATTTGTAGATATCTAATGTGATAATTACCAGTGGCAAGCCTAGAAGAGAAGAAACAGTTGCTTGGTTGTATGTGTAGACTCTGATAGGACTTTTAGGTCTGTTTTAGTGTAACACAGCTTTATAATACCTGATTCTTGCAGTCAAAATATGTCTATAATGTATGGTACACCTGAAAACAAAAATTAGCTTTGTGTGCTGTATTATTTTTTTTGTGTGGATTTACCTAACTTTTTGGAGGATAGGAACTGATAATTGGAAAGCTGCAGAAGGGATATGACAACTTGATACCTTTCTATGGAGCTTTTGAAGAAAATAATAATTTTGGAATCTCTCTTTCCCCAAAGAGAACAGTTTTTGAAGACAAATGCCCAGCAGACTATTCGATGCAAGCAGTTGCTGTCAGAGCTATCCTACATCTACCCTATTGATTTGGTATGTTTTCAACATCCTAACAATCTGCTCGATGTGAAATGGACTTTCTATTTATTATACTCCAGGCAAATGTCATGCTTTATTTGTGATAGGATCTTCTCATTGCTCATCGTGTTTAATTCAGCTTTTTCTTACATTTGGCCCTTAGATTACAAACTTTACAGGGAGGGAACTTATGCCAGCACCTCTTACACAATCTCCTCTATAAAAATAGAATAGCTATAATTTAATGGATGTTTTCCATTTTGCGTACAATTCCATAAAGTAACCCCGACGGTAGGCTAGCTGAGTGCACAGAAACGTGTTAAAATGTTGAGCTTCAGAATCTTTTATATAACGAATTAATATGAAGCTCTTCACTCTTTGAAAATGTTGCATTTATTTTCTGAACTATGTGAGATGTGGATTAAAATACTGTGTCAGTCACTCTAAGTTTGGTTGAAGATTTAGTTTTTTGATTTTTATTTTATTGTTTGTTAGCTTTGTTGTTGTGTTTCATGCAGGTTTTTGTGTTCTGGATGTTATTGTTCCATTCTCACTTTCCACCGTTGATTTTAAATTTACAGAATAACCAAAAGGATTACTTCGTTTGTGGAGTCAAGCTTCCTAATTCTGAAGACTTTCAAGGTAGCCACATATTCTTAATGTAGCTGTTGCATTTAACACTGCTGCTAAACTTCGTAAAATTAAGAAAACTGGTAGCAATAGCTTGGAGTCCAAATTCTTGACCAGAAAGATCTATACTAGAAGAAAACTTGACGAATTATTTATTGCTACTTCCTAGCTAAAGCGAAGGAGGTTTCTGTTGACTCTTAGGAAAGCACGTCTATGTTCTAAGACTCCATATTGAAACACTGGAGCAGGTTACGTAGAGAGGCAGTGGAGTCTCCATCCTTGAGGATGCTCAGAACCCAGCTGGATACAGTCCTGGGTAACCTGTTGTGGGCAAACTGCTGTGAGCTGGGGCAGAGGACTGTGCCATTCCCAGAGGCGCCTTCCATACTTAGTGATTCTGGAAAATATTTGAGTCTGACCTAAAATTCCATTGGAGCTGCTTTTAGTCCATAAATCTTGGTGGGGCAACAGGCATGAATTCCCATTTGGTTTGCTGTAGTTGCTGGTGAACTTGCCAAATAAATACCTTGCAAAAAAGGACTTTGTACCGCTCTGACGGTATGGAGTACATTACAAGTGACCTTCTACTTTAACTCTCAACCCTCATCCTACTGCAGAAGCAAATATATCATGTGCCTGCCTGTATAACAGTTGCAGAGGTAACTGCATGCATTCATCTACAAATGTTTGATGTGAACTGGAAATTCATTAAAATCCCCTTGAGGATTTCTTGCCCCCAGTACTTGTTCACTCTGGTTTCTTGAGCAAAAACCTCCATCAATTGTCTAACTCTTTAAAACCACCCCATAGTAATTAACTTGTACTAATAAGATGTATATTGGATGCTAGAATATTGGAGGAGTAATCTTTAAAACAAATTAATTTGTCAGTAGGACAAAAATCAGTCTATTGCTTTGTTTCCCTGATTGCACTAAATGTGGTGATGAACTCAGTTTGCTAACTCTCGAGGAATCAGTGGTGTGCCATCTTCTGGCCCATTTTCAGTTTCCTGGTATTAATTCATTGCAAAAGAATTACTAATTCTTTATCCAAGTCTCTAGAAATACTGTAATTTGAGAAAGAAGTACTAAGCATTCAGTTTAGCAAAATAGGCAGTTAAATTTGAAACCCAGCTGTCTGGCATGGATCTTATCTCAGACTCAGGACATACTATTTTTTAAAAAATCAGGCGTCTGAAGGATCAAAAAAAAAAACCCCTAAAAGCCAGTTTTGCTGCACCTCTTGAACCTTTTTTGCAAAATCCATTTTGAAAGGGGTGTAACTTAAATACGTATAACATGACAGGCTCTGTCATGAGCTCAGTAGGGTTGTTGAAAATCATTATAAGCTTTCTTGAAGGTCCTCTGTTTCGCTGATTTCATGGATACATCAGAAGGGATGAGTATTATGCTGTTTGTATCCCTTAAAAAGAATTAAAAACAGAGAAAAGAGAAAGGAAAAGCCTTTATATGGCTAAAAGATGTAGTTTGAATCACAAGACCGGTGTGTATTCCTGGCAGGTGAAGCTTTAAGGTTGAAACCTTAAATACCAAATTGAAAATGTTACTTTAAAACAGTGAGTTAATCTTAAGTTTTTCCAGTTATTGGCAGAGAGCAGAGTTCATAGCTTGGGGTTGGTGTCTCTCCAACTGATCTCACTCGTGAATAAAGTTGAGGAAGAATGCAGCTTTGCCCTGATCCCACGCACACGTGTCAAATCCATCTAGAGAAACTCAGAAAGCTTAATACTTGACTTTTGTCTTGGGAATTTTGTTTCACTTTTCCCGTCTCTTCTTCACCCGCCCCCATCCAGGCAGTGTAGCTTTGAAAGTAAGATTTGTAGGAGAACAAGCCATCACCCATTTTCTGTGCCTTGTCACAAGAGGCAAACACAACACAGTGAAGTGCAAACACTTGTAAAGCTCTCCAAAATGACTCCAGTCCTCCTCCTGTTCTTGAGTTCTGACTTCTGAGAGCTACATTAATTGTCATTCTCTGAGCAATAAAGATGAATATTAGGATTCAGTGGATACAATTAGTAATGGAATCTTTTCGTCATTGACAGCAAAAGATGATGGAAGCATCGCTGTTGCCCTGGGCTATACCGCTCACCTGGTTTCCATGATATCCTTCTTCTTACAAGTGCCACTCAGGTATCCTATAATTCACAAGGGCTCCCGGTCTACAATCAAAGATAATATCAATGACAAGCTGACCGAGAAAGAGCGAGAGTGAGTATGTTGTAAACACACTGATGTACTTCCTTCAAAACAACAAATCAACACCAAAAAACCCCACCTTAAACAGTTTTGGGTAGTCTGAGGTGATATGGAATTTGAAGTTACTCGTTACTGCTTTCAGTAGCTGTGGAACAGTCATTGAGTTTCTCTTGTTGGAATTCTGGGATGCAATAGAATAACTCAGCTTTGTTATTCTGGGTCTGTTGGCACATATATGGCTTTAATTTGGCATCCAGTAATGCTAGAAAAACTTAAATAGTGTTTCTTAGTGTTTCATGAGTTTTGGCTTCTGTTTGGAAAACTTGCCTTTTATGTTTTGCTACTGGCTATGGGAATAAACTGCAGATAGCAAGTGTAGCTTCACTGGGGAGCTGCTGCTAGTGCTGGAGTAGTGGTTGATAAACGGGAAAAAACAAATAGCTTTCTTTTAACACAGAGTTTTTTAATCAATTGAAAAAGCACAATAACCTGCCGCCTACTATAAATCAACTGAATATTCAATGTAGAGCTTTTCATTTGTTCTGTAATCATTGTCTTTGAACATGTAGCTACACTGTTACTGTTTTCCTTCTAGGAAACTATCTTGCTGTCTTTAAATTCATTCTCTGAATGTCTTCTCCTGCGTTTTGGAACTTTGCCTATTTTCCCGCTGTCTTTGCACCTGTGTGCTCTAATATGAAGTGGCAGTTATTGGTTAAGGTGCACTTTGTAGCCTGAAATTACTGAACTCCCAGGAATTGAACACTGACCATCGGTGGGAGGCCAACTGCTCCGTTCAGATTCCAGGCACTGGCACAGTTTGCCCAGAGAGTTTATGGACTGCCCATCCCTGGAAGTGTTCAAGGCCGGGTTGGATGGTGCTTGGAGCAACCTGGTCTAGTTGAAGATGTCCCTGCGCTAGCAGGGGGTTGTGTTGAGATGAGCTTGAAGACCCTTAACAATTCAAACCATTCTGGAATTCTGCGACCCTGAATGTTTATGGATGGCTACAGTCAGGCTTGCAGCAGCAATAATTCCGTTTTTCCACAAAAGTTTGAAAAATGAGCACAGGAAGTGACTGAGGAGGAATAACTTTTGGAAAGTAGCTGACTCTATTGACAGGAAGCTGTGAAAAGCCAAATTCTTCTCTTTGGAAATATGCAGTCAAAGTATTACAACATTTTAACTAATTCCTCCTAATCCAAATCAAGATGAAAGGGTTTTATTGTGCCTAGTTGACAGGATTGGGATGCTCGAAAGTGTCCGATTTTTCTTTGAAGGTTAGTGACTTTTGGCAGGACAGGTAAGGTAATTTGCCTTAAAATTTAAACTTGCTGAGGTCTTCCTGTTTTGACACCATAAAATACAACTATGAACCTTAACCAGTAATTGCCACTAATTCCATAATTATGTCTTGTAAGGTAATTTTGATACCATTTTAATAACTTGTCCAAACAGACTTCCTAGGTACCTTAATAGAACATTGACCTGTTTTGCTTCAGTATAGTTCTTGAAGCAGATGGTCATACTCCTTCCTGTACATCACTTTGAAAAGAGTTTCAAACTAGAACATTTGTATATTGAAAACAAATTCTGAGTAGTAGAGGTCCCTGTGTGTGGCTGTATAAAGATTAATTCAATTTCCTGTTCTCTCAGATAGATTGGAAGGTTTCGTCCTTCATGCTGCAGCCTTCCAAGCTCTTCTGACTTAATACTTGATTTCACGACAGATCTCTAAGAAGGAGAAAGTTTAGCTAAGTATAATAATCACTGCTGGGCTGTTTACCTGTGTTGTGCAAGATTTTTTCAGGATTAGCTCCTGCTAGAGATCTTCTCTTCCCAGCTATTGGAGAAACAATCCTACCAACTCCAAGGTCTTATGTCAGATGTCTTAAATTGCAGTTTTCTTTCTAATAGATCATGTTTCTCCCTTGCTCCTTACTGCATTGAGCAGAGCAGTTCAACATGCATTATTAAATTTCTTTATTTCAGTCACCTGTCCTTTAGCAGCTTTTCTAACTCCAACATAAATTGCTGAGTAATTGCAGTGAGGTAATCCCTATATTTGATCTTTACTATTACACATAGCATCCTCATTACTGATTATGTTAAATATTTTACTTGGCTTTTTTTTTTTTTTATTGCAGGGTGTTGGAGGTTAGGATTTTTCTTTTTTGTTTTTCTTGCTCTCAGGAAATTCTTCTCCCATTTGTTGCCTAAGAGATGGGGAATGATGGATACTTAAGAGAGACAAAAGATGTAGCCAGGATGGGGAAGGGGGTGCAGTTTGCTACTGTTGCTTAGCTGGGGGTTTTTCTCTTGGGAAATGCAGAGATGCGTGAGTATTGGCTGGGGGTCAGGGACTGGGCTCAGCTCTCTCTCTCTCTCAGGGTTGGAGTGGAGACAGTTGTGGTTTTGGTACTGGACTGCTGCTGCCTGGGGGATTCGTTGCCTCTGCGGTATTTTTGTCCTTCACTACTTTTCCTTTCTGTGGGTGAGCCTCTGCTCACAAGAGCAGCTGTTGAAGTGGGACCTTTTCAACACCCGACCTCACTGGGAAGGGGAGCCTGACCCCACTCTGGAAGGAGTGTCTCCTGGCTGCTTGTGGAAGCCCAGCTTCCGCTGCCCTGCCCCGATGTCTTCTGCCAGTGCTTCGGACTTTTTTGCAACACTTTTAACCTACAGCTGGTGTCCACCTGCACCCCTGCAACTCCTGCCACTGTTTCGGAGTTTTTGCTACATTTTGTTTTGCCGCCCTGAGTGCGCTTGTCTCTGCTGTTCCAGTGTGCTGCTCTGAGGTTCCTGCTACAGTCCATTTTGCCATCCAGAGTGGCCCCGAGACTGGTTCCTTCCCACCAGTTTGTGGAGGGAGCCCCTTTTCTCTCTCTCCTGCCATCTGAGTTGCCATTACCAGATGGAGAGGCTGCTGAGCTCCCAACGCAGCGCCCCCTGCAGCCGTTGGGGAACCATTGCACCCGGCTGGGAGCCACCAGCGCCCCTGCTGGCTGTGAGCAGAACTGCACCGAAGGGGAAAGGGCCTGACAGCTGAGAGAGGCTGGCACTGGGTCACTGGGTGCCTGGTTCTGTTTGTTGTTGCTGCTGTTCTTGTTTGTTTGCCTTGTTATACATATATATATGCTAGTAAAGCACTGTTATTCCTTTTCCTGTATCATAAATGTGAAAGCTCAGTAATTCCAAAATTACAATAATTTGGAGGGAAGGGGTTCGTATTTTCCATCCCAGGAGGGTTCCCGCCTTCCTTGGCAGACACCTGTCCTTAAAACCGAGACACAGGGTTTCTCCAAGATTCTTATTAGGAGTTTCTAGAAATTGTTCGCTGGGGGAAATAGCTGAGGCTTTCACTCAAGCAAATTCGTAAGTACAGGTGTTTGTTTTTAAAGTTATACTCTATAAAGGTTACTATACTTTCAAGTTTCTTTACCAACTTTTCTAAGCCCTCCTGTTGAGCTGGTTAAATACTTTGAGAGCTTTCAGAATGTAAGTAACTTCTGGGAAATGCTTCATTTGCATCAGATTGGTTTACTTACATGATCCAGGTCACTTCTATGAGGACCTTGAGAATTTTCAATTTTTTCTGTTACAATAACTGTTATATTGGGACTTTGAAGTAGGAGGCTGTGGTGAGAACTTGGCACTTGTCTGACCCCAGTACTGAATGCAGAATGAAGTATAGAGTGACTGCCAGTAGCATATAGTATATGGTCAGCCTTGTAGTTGTAGGAATATTAGTGTTTATAATCTGTTCGATAACTGTTCCCCTCTTGTATTCCAAAACCTAATTTTGGTACTACCAAAATGCTCTTAAGCTTTCTCCTATGATGTCTACTTTCATGACTTTTTGAATTACCATGCTAAGGCAAGAATCTGATTTTTACTAAATTTCTCATTAGTTCACTTCTTCACTGGTCTCTTTTAGCATCCCCAGAGTGCATACAATATGTAGGAAGAAAGAATTCTCTGAAGTTCTGGAGTCTGAAAGATTTCAAAGCAGTGAGTGCACTTCGAGTCGTTTTGCAGAAGACGCTGTGTTTGGCAGAAGTGTTGACCTGCTGGAGGGGGCAGGAAGTCTCTGTCGAGGGATCTGGACAGGCTGCATTGATGGGACAAGGCCAATTGTATGAGGTTCAACAAGGCTAAGGGTTGTATCCGGCCCTTGGGTCACCACAACCCCATGAAACGCTGCAGGCTTGGGGCAGAGTGGCTGGAAAGCCGGAGAGGGCCCTGGGAATGCTGATCGACAGTGGCTGAACATGAGCCCAGGTGTCCCCAGGTGGTCAAGAGGCCAATGGCACATGTCCTGTACCAGCAGTGATGTGGCATCAGGCCCAGGGCAGTGACTGTCCCTCTGTGCCGGGCACTGGTGAGGCACCTCTGATCCTGAGCCTCTCCCAACAAGAAAGACATTGAGGAGCTGGAGTGTGCCCAGAGAAGGGGACAGAGATGAGGAAGGGTCTGGAGCACCAGGAGGGACTGAAGGAGCTGGCTAAGCTCAGACTGGAGAAAAGGAGGCTCAGGGGGGACCTTTTCACTCTCTACAACTCCTCAGGAGGGTGGAACCAGGTGGGGGTTTCTGTTCCCAGGTAACAAATGACAGGATGAGAGGAAACAGCCTCAAATTGTGCCAGAGAAGTTTTAGGTTGAATATTAGGAAACATTTCTTCTTTGAAAATGTTGTCCATCCCTGGTACAGTCTGGTACAGTGATGGAGTCAACATTCCCGGAAGGATTTAAAAGCCATGTGGATGTGGCACTTGAACATGGGTTAGTAGTGGCCTTGGCAGTGCTGGACGAGTGGTTGGGTTTGGGATATTCTTAAAGATCTAAGAACCTTAATGATTCTATGGATATGTAACTCCCAAATTTAAGCTACTTAAGAGAGCAACATGTTTCTCTCTTCAGTGATGAACAAACATGTTTGCAGAATAAATCACCTGAATTCTTTGGCACTGTTCTGGTGGAACTGAAACCTAACACTTCATCACGTGCTCAACAACATAGTGAAAATGCTGAGATGAAACTATTGCTGATACGTTCTGATACTGTGTCTCTCAAGCCCTGTATTTAATGCTTCTGGTAGTCTGCTCCCGGATTTTTAATAAAGAATGGCTCCCAGCTTAGGGGAAAATATAAGGATTGTTATGCCTGGAGTGAGACATGCTTTGTGACATTCCCTGTATTGGTGTTGCTGCTCATGTCATGGTATTTTTGAATATAAACAGCTTGGAAATATATATATCCCTCTAAGAAAAAAAATAGGGTTTTTTAAGTTTAATCACCTCTCTGGTATGTTTTGTATATCTGGACAAGTGAAATGCACATTCATACCAATTATTTATGTTGAACTTTTGCACTATCACTCCTACTATGTCTCTTAAAAGATTTTCAAGAACTCTTTCTTCCATGCTGGGTAACTTGGAACTGGAAGCCGTTTCAAGAAATAGTTCTACTAATATTATTTCTCTGTAATAATAGTACAGAGAAATCAAATAGTACACACAATCTGACTGATGCTATAACTTCTTCCCACCAAAATGTGTTAAGGGAGGACTAGTAGGAGCAGTAATAAGAAAGTGGCCACCTCAGTGTCATACTTCAGATTGTGGAGAAAAATGAAGGGGAAGAAAATGGCATCAATGCCTAAAAAGGTTTTATATTTAAAAGGTAGCAAGAACATTGTCATTTGCAAGCATATCTACTGGAGCACTTAAGGCATTGCAGAGTTGTCTGATCTCCAGGAAGGGCTATTTTTTTTTGTCATATGTTTATATATTGAACTTGTTGCTATTCAATGTTATAAAGGTCAAAAGTAAATATAAAATTTAAAGATAAAGAAACAGGACCTGGACAGTCATGGAAGAAACCTGATCTAGTCCGGTGCATTTTTTGCAGGAATATTTGGCATTAGTTGATCTTAGATAACAGTAAACAACTTTAAAGGTTTTCTCGGCATTTTGTAATTTATAGAAAGATTAAATTTTTTTTCTTTCACTCTGCCTGACAAATACAACAAAGGCCAAAGGGTTCGAACAGCTACCATGCAAGTCTTGGGCATATGCACTGAGGCATCTGACGTCCTTGCAGTTGTTTTATGACTTTGATATACCTCAGGAACCAAAAGTTGTATGAAATGGTGTAAGGGGAAGTGAAATTGAGGGTGCTACCATGGGTTACTAGTCCTGTCTGAATACCTTCTGTTGTCATTAAATAAGAAACATCTGTCTGTTGCAACACTGGGTCCTCATAGAAAACAGGATCAAAATACAGCTGAATAATAATAGTAGCTAAAGGGGATAGGTTTGTTCCTGAAGTAATTTCCTGGAAACTATTTCTCTGATGTGGAGTTACACCTCAAATTTGTCTTTTTCTGCAGCTCAGCTTGATCATTATTGAGCACCTCAAGCATGCCAGAAGATTGCAGTGATTAGTCAGTTTTTGTCTTGATGTTTGATTTCTCTAGGTGCCGATACTTTAAAGGCCAGTTTGATTTCATTGCTGTAGCCCTTGTGAGAAGAGCAAATGTATAAATAAAAAAAACCAGGACACCCTCCACTGGGATGGTGCAGACTTGTTGCAATTTGAAGAGTGTATCAAGCATGAACCACAGGTGCCCTTCTTGGGTCTTCAGAGTGTTTCTGGATTCCTTAAGATTGCAAAGCATTGAGTAAGTTTATCCTAACACAGCTGAAGTTGATGTACAAGGTCTGCAGCACCTTTCCGTGTGGGGAATGTTGATGTATCTCCACAGTTTATTGACTGAACCTTGAACTAAAACCTCAGCAGACTGGATTACTCCAGTTTGGGGTGCTTTTCATTAGTTTAGGGAAACAAATTTCAGAGAAGTGGAGAAATTCAGATTAAGTAAATCAGGCAGGATGTATTGAATCTGCACATACTCAAGCAGTTATTTTGGTACAGTGGTGACCTACTCATTTGCACTGCTCAGGAAAACTGGTATGTTGTGTGTGGTTCACACAGTGTTAAACTATGAAAAGTGAGTTACTGACAGTGGAAGTTCTGATGTAAAAAACTTCAGGCTTCTGAATAAAGCAAAGATGCGGAATTCCTTGCCAGTTCTGCTCCAAAACTGCTTCCAAATTATCTTTCTCAATGTATTATCTTTAATTTCTTTTAAGTGTGGCAAGCTGGATTTGCAAATAAGTGGAGGTAAGTGTTGCTGAACTGGCCTATGGATAATTTTGGTGCATTTGCAATCCACTTGTTGAATGAGCATAATTATAATAATGACCACGACAGTGATCCTCCTTATTGTGGCCTTAGTCCAGTTTGGAAGAATGGGAAAGTCCGGATTTCAGCTGCAGTAAACTTAGTACAACACCATTAAAGTGGTTATTGCTCTGTGCCTGGTAATAGATAAGTCACTTGCAAACAAAGCACTCTGAAAAATCAGAACACAAGCACGTGAAGAATAACTTTTCACTGACGTTAAGATTTTCCAATTCAGTTGAGAAGTCTTTAATCATATTTGGTACTTTGGCTGAGATAATGAAATGGCAGCTTTGGGAATAAATCTTGGCAAACTTAAATGGAGGGAGATGGCTGCTTAAGAAATCTAATAGCTATCAAAGAAAAGTTGATTCTTTGGGGTAGATATTGAGTGTGTGTTAAGGGTTCAGCTGTATTGCTCAAAGAATGCTTTTTGCCATGAACTTATCTTGAACTGTATTTTTACATTCTACAATTCTTGAGGATATTTAGCCAGAATCCTGGCTTATTTGATTCTTGATTAGCAAAATAATGCTTTTGCCTTCATTGAGTCAGCAGATATCGCTGTGTATAGATTAAGAATTAGATCAGGTGTTGTTTAATAAATTTGGATACTGTTAACACTGTTTCTGGGAACTAAAAGTTTTTACATGCTCCTGGCCAGTCTAGGAAAGCAGATTTTGTTTACTGCAGTAGTTGAGACCACTGACCCCAGACATCTGAGATCAGCTGAGGAATGTTTCTGTGGAGACATACTAATCTTAATTTACTCCCATTGGAACACTACACTCCTGTTGAGATTTTTTTTTTTTTCAAAACATTACTTCATTTTTTTAAACAAGCAGGGACTTGACCTGTATAAAGTGTCTTCTAGTTAAAAATGATCCTTCAGTGGTAGTGAGATTTAAAGTTCTGATAGCAAAGTTGCCTGCTCTGTCCTTACAGATAGTCCATGTGTTGTGACATCCATTGTGGCTTGTAGGGTGCAAGCCTCAAATCCAAGCTGAAATGTGTCACAGAAATGCCCAATTTACAAAAAGCCATCAGTGTCACCGGCTCCATGGACTCTTTGCTGTGGTTTTGAGGTGTTTGAAATGATTTGCTGAAGCAATAGAATGATACCCTCTTGTACAAAGTGGTGACTGTCTTGTGAGGAACTGCCTGACTTTCGTAATCTGGGTCTTTGTTTTTATTTTCTCTCCAAAGTCTGTACATGCTGAAGCTATTGTGCATTCCCCAGGAACAAGGTCACAGCAGTTACACCTATCACAGAAAGATGCTTCTGATTATCATTATCTGAACTGTTCAGAAAAGCATTTTGAAAATACATTTCATGAAGTTAAACGAATGGGGTTTTTTCCTAGTAAACTAATTACGTATGTATTGTACAAAGCTTGAATGGGGATATGCTTTTTCCTCATGGCAGTCTGTATTTTTGTCATCAAATTTGTTTTACCAGTGTAGCTTTTTGTGTTAAGTAGGAACTCAAAACCATGTAGTATTTGAATTTTCTTGTGATTTGTAACTCATGTTTATGTCTTAATCTGTAATTACAAGCAAAATGCATGCTTGTGAACCTTTTTTCTGCCTAATTTAATTTTGGGTCTTCTGCAGAAGATCTGTGCAGTCGCTGCTCTGAAGCTGGTAGAGCTGTGGTGCAGCTTATCTGAGAAGGAAACAGGTTTTAAAGCTGTGCAGCCAAAGCTTCTTGCACCTTGATCTTCAGGTGGAGTGCTAAGATGTTGGGAATACTGGATATTTTGGTGCTTGTGGCTCTTGAGCAGCCTATTTGTCGTCGTATTTGAGTTGAAGTGTCCTGGGGAATTGTGATTTCAAGTGAGCTGTCTGGACAGTGGTGGTCCTTCTCACTTAAAAGGCTTTCAGGGTTTAATTTCTCCTGGTTCAGAGAAGCCCCAGGACTTTTAAATAACACAAGCTTCCTCCTCTGGATATGACATTCCATTAGAATGAGCAAACAGGATGTGGTGAGGTTGGAGGGAAAACACTAGTTCTTTCCTCCCCTGCCTGCCCCCTTTGCAGACCGCAAAAGGAGGCGAGGCTGAAATAACTCAAACTTCACTAAATATTTAAACCTTTTTTTGTACACTCCTCATACTTCAGACATATCAAGCAAGAGCTTATGACTTTTTCAGGCCATTATCTTATCTGACTTGTGCTGTTTAGTCCTGTCCTTGTGTCTTGGTTTGAAAGACAG
>VZRS01008066.1:0-36283 GCA_013398055.1 Ifrita kowaldi
GGTTGGATATTAGGAAAAAGTTTATCACAGAAAGAGTGGTAAAATATTGGAATAGTCTACCCGGGGACGTGGTGGAATCACCATCCCTGGACGTGTTTAAAAAGAGATTGGATGTGGTACTCGGTGCCATGGTTTAGTTTAGTTGAGGTGTTGGGACATGGGTTGGACTCGATGATCTTGAAGGTCCCTTCCAGCCTGGTGATTCTGTGATTCTGTGAGGTCAGTTCCAGAAACATGGCTTTTGGTAGACAACATTCTACCTGTAATTCAAAGGAAAGGATCCAGAGTTCAGAGCTGGAAAGAAAACACCTATGCAACCGAACATTTCTACAACCTTAGAAGCACACTCCTAACCTCTGTACTTTACAATATTAAATAAAACACTCTGAGTCTCAGAATGCCAGAATAAGAATCCAAAGGAGAATTACCTGTGACTATTACATCTAAAACCCCCTTTATTAGCAAAAGTAATTCCGTAAACAGAGTGAGTAAAGTTTGGTCCACCTCCCCAAATTCCTACTGGGGACACGACGACCAGCATTACCTCCTCCAACTGGCTCAAAGTTACACAGATTCTGACCAATATGCAAACACCAATTAGCCAGTAGACCAAAGAGGAAAGGCAATCTGTGGTACTCCTGGATTTTTCCCTCTCCCTGCTACAACCCTCACATTAAAGAAAACTATTAATTTGGGGAGGAATTTACTTTTTCTCACTCCCCCCTTCCAACATCTTCCTGTCCATTTACACAAAAATTGATGCTTTTAGGGCAGGAGATCCACTCCCAGCAGGACTCCAACTGCTTCCTACAGTATTCTTCAATCAACAGCAAATATTTTAGCTCTCAATTTATTTATTTTTTTGGCCTACCAAATATTCAAGGAAGCATAGTTACAAACTTATTTGTGCAACAGATTCTCATTTATCATGCGTTCATTTGATGAACAATTCTTTTTGACATTTCAGAAAAGAATAACTGACGGCAATTTGAAGGGGAATAACAGTACTTGAAATCCTGAAAGATGAAGTAGATTATTTTTGTTTTTCCAAAATTAAATGTTATCTTTTGTTCTCACTTATACAGAAACTTGCTGGGAGAAGGAGGATAAGATTAAAGACCTCAGTTAGAATCAAATAGTTTCGAACTGTGCTCAGCCAGCGTGTAACAGGATACTCTGCCTGGAATGGGGTAAACCAACTTGAACACAGCCCTATTTGCAAAGCTATCCATACTGCTTTTGGTATTGAATAATGCTGAAAGCAGCCTGACTCATCAGCTCCAAAATTAAACATCCTGAGAGTGAGGTGAAGATGTAGTTGGCCTGGTGAAGTGCCTGATAAAGGAACAAAAAACTGATACTACTGATAACTTATCTAAAGCTGCTGAACTGACACAGCTGGCCTGGAGAAATCTGAGTGACCAGTCCCACTCTTTAATGGCAGGGTCTTCTGCCCCTTCTTGGTGTGTGGAGACCCTCTGCTGGGTTGGGGTTGCCCCTTAAGGTTATTTCTCAAGGCTGAGCAAAAGAGATTTGCCCACAGTCTTTGGTGTGAGAACATCAATCTCTACTTATTAATTGCTTTTGCTAGCTTTCCTATAATTGCTTCAATATTGCTTTAAAACAGTGCACTAGACTGTACTAGTAGTTATAGCTTCTACCCTGTGGAGTAAATAATTATGATTAAGATATTTTAGTCTAATCATTATCGGAGTAAATTAAATATTTTATATAAATATATCTGGTTTGCCATCCTTAATTCTGCAGGACAAAGTTGTACAAATGTTCAATTGCACCTGTATAATCCTTTAGACATAAACTGTTGACTGAGTCTGGGGCTAAGATTGGATCCAGTCACACCTAGACTCCTCTCTGAGGAGTTCAGAAAGAAAGGCAGTCCTTTCTGCACCTCGTGACTCAACTAATAAACTTCATGTGAGGCTTCCATTCTGCTCATGACACAGCATCACACAGGTGATAGGTTATGGCTGAGCCTGGGACCTTCCCTAGGGAGGTAATCAAAGGAGCCCGTGGGATCAGTGCCCAGCCATGCCAGCGTGGGTACAGTGAATATAAAATCAGACCTAAAACCAGTATAAAGCAAGTAACGATTCCTACTACCAGAAGAGGGATGCTAAAGGCTCCAAAGCAAAAGTAGGCTTCTAGACAAAAATAGTATATTTAGTTACCAAAAAAACCCGTAACAGGTACACCTGTGCAAGGTCTTTTAGACTGGAAAACCTTTGTTAGATTTTTTTCAATTATATTTGTTCTAAGAACAAATGCTATCACTACCTGCAAAGTTGTCTCTTTTCTTAGGCCACGTGGCTACAAACTACTTCTAGAGAGGCTCGGGGACATACAGTCATGAGACCTGCCAACCATTTAATATGTACAGCATGCTGTAAAGACACTGACAACTTAGCTACACGGATGCCATTACTGGTTGTGAATTCACACATCGCTTTCCTCTCACACCCAAACCTGAGACAGACAGACGTGGTTTGTATTTAGCACCAGAAACACACAGAATGGGGAGGAGCTCCTTGCGCTCCACTTAGGATCACTGGCCAGTGTCCACTATCACAACAGCCAAGGTACATCTAAGCCTTTTCAAAGGACGATCAAAACTAGTGAAAAAATGCTGTTGTACACTCTAGGAATGTTATAATAATGGCAAACCACTGATTTGAAAGCCACATATTTTAAAAATAAGACATGCTTAAGCATTGCCCAGGGTCTGTGCAGTTAGGCTTTAACAGCTTAGAGCACTCGTGTTGATGAGAACAAACCCTTTCCCCTGTGCCTGATTCCTTGGATTAGGGTCAGAAACAGTTAATGCTTCCAGCTGAACAACAGATATACACCCACCCAATAAATCACACAGATGAATTGGTAACTTATCTGTCCCATGATATTTTGTTCAAAGTTCATGGCTGCTCTCAGGAAAACAAACCATCAGCGAGTACCTGTGAAACCGAGCTCTTTATTTAATGAACACTGCTAATGGCACACACACTAGCATTTGCTCTCTGCTTTTATAATTAAAAAAATAAATTCTTTTCTAACACATGTATAAAGAAATTTTTCAGTAGAATTGGTGGTTGCAATAGTGGTCCTACAAAATGATTATTGTTTTTTAGGATAAATTCAAATTTCACTTAAGATATGACATCAGTGTCCAGTTTTCACAGCCAGCAAAGTTATGAGATATATTGTAGCTGGTTTTTCATGTATAGATGCCAGTAAAATTTCAGCAAAAAAGTACTGTGCAAATACTAAGAAGTCAAAAACGTGCCTTCTAGTAAGGAAGGCGAGTTTCTATTCCATGGACATCATCAACATGAGTGAAAAGTGGTCAGAACTCCTAAGCAGTATTTAATGTCATTGGTATTTTTATGATCCAACCTGTTTTCCAACTAAAACTAAATATAATTAAATAAATGTAATAACTTTTTTTTATCATTAGAGTGGCAACATTAAAAATGTTAAAGCACAGAATATTTTTTAAATTACTTTAATAAAACCCGTTTGTGATTATCAAAGTACAGTTTAGTAGGATTGAATTTGGCAGAGCTAACATTTAAAACAGACAAATATTGTCAACTCAAGATGTAAAAAAATACATTATTTCCTAAAACTTATGTTTCAGTATAAAAACAAACACAAAATAAAAGCTCTTTGTAATTATTAAAACCTCTCTCTTTAGCAATATTTTGCTGTGAGAAAGCTCACTGCTGCAACACACCCATAGATTTCCAGAACTGCATTCCCTCATGGGTATGGTCACAGGGTTAAGTAGGAAACTAGAGTGTGAACTTCCACTATTAAGCTTGTAATAATCTCTTTGAAAAACAGAAATAATTTTTCCTGTATTTTTATTTACTTTTCTTTATGAATGTTACTTGTATTTGTTTGTTTCTTGTGATTACACTGTGAAAACCCCATTTATTTTCAAGACCAAGCAGAGGATGTGTAGAATGGATTCCCTGCCAGGGCCAGAAGAGGGAGCTCAAATTAGTACTTTCATTTATTAAGCTAAAGCAGCATGTAACTGTAGAATGAACATGTAGAATTTAACAGTAAAGGTACTTTAAAAGCATTAATTAGACACTTTGATGCATCGTGCATTTAAATTAAAGTAGCAGATTAGCCTCTGATTGACATCTGTAGTAGTGGCAGTATAAGTCAGAGTTAAGGTAAAAGGCTCCCTTAAAACTGAGCCCCCAAACTGCAGCTGATACCTGAACAGAAACCAAGTTGCCCTGCAATAAATGCCTTCAAACTCACCTCTTCCTTTGCCCATCAGGCACACGGAGGCATTATTTCCAAAGGGAAATAAAGCTTTGTAGGCTTCTCCTAATTCTTGCTGTAGTCTCAGCACACATCCCCCCAGTCCCATAAAGTCTCCAGTCCAAGAGACATCTTCAGGTATTTTTAAGAACAAACTGACTTACACCTCTCTGTTCTCAAAGGAGAATAAGTTAACTCAGGCTTTGCTTTTGCCTCCTAGGCTGCACTCTGTGCCAGCTATTCTGTTCCAAGTTCTTGCTGTGCTGCTTTGCAGAATTAAATCAACATACAGTCACTAAATTTTATATTTTCCTGCCCACTACCTTTAATACCACCTATGTTGCCACGGCTGTGAATATGGACAAAGAATACAAAAGCACATCTCCTTGAGCTGATTCAGTCTGTGTTGGATTTGACATGATGAATCTGTTGGATAAATGTTTGTACCAAACAGCATGCAATTGTTGCTTTACATGCTATAAATAATACATCCACTTCCACTTAAGGTTTTCAGAAGTTTAGTGTAATAATTGTTATGGACAGTGACAGACAAACAGAACTGGGAGAATTGCACCACCAGAGAAATCTGGGATAAAGTATAACAGCAAGAGCCCTTCACGTAGCTCGTAAGTGTGGAAATGGGTTTGCAAGAAAACGGGTTTTGTTTGTACAGAATGTCATATTTTAAAAAAATATTTGTATGATGGCAAGAACAGAGCCAACAGAAGCGTGAGAGAAGAAGGCTATGTCCGAATTTTATGTCAAGGCAATGAAATCAACAGAAAGGGGAAAAAGATTTAAAGAAAATACTAAAATGTCAATATTAACAGAATAAACCTCACCACATAAAAATCCATAATAAAAATTAGTTTAAAGGACTCTACAAATAAAGAAAATATATCATAAAAGCCTGAATAAGACATATCTTTTCTTTGCCCTCCTACAATCTAATATTTAAACACAAGGTTGTTCTCTCAGACCTTAAATAGCAGCTCTGCAGCTCTGTAAATATGCTTCACCATTCTCAAAGAAATATCTGTGTAACAGTTCTGGAGATTAGAAACACATTGATTAAAGAAACCAATTTTATTACAACAAGATAATTTAAAATTAATTTCAGCAAAGGAACAAAACAACAGAATAAATACATGAATAAATACAAGTATGCGGATAGGCACAGAGAAAAATACTCAATGTAATAATGAACAATGTGCCAAATAATATTTATTTATTAATCTCATGGCTTCTTTGATGGCACTGGATTCCTCTCCTTCCGTTTAGCAGCTTTCTCCATTTTCAGCTGTAACAAAAAAAGACACCAGCAGTGGTTCAAACATTGATTTGCAAGTTGGTTAACAATTCAATATTAAATTTCTACATTCTGTCACAAATTTACCAGGGTGATACATGCAGTGGAGAAAGGTACACAACATTGTTATCCCAACCTAGCACTGCTTACGTTTGCACCATAGGACAAAGCAGCACTTCCATGGCGCTGCAGCTCCCCCCTATTGAAACCAGGGCTGCCTTATCTCTGCTAATGGCAATTTAGGTATTTAAGCATCTCTCAAGGCCAGTGTCCCTCACTAATGTTCATGGGTTTATCTCTATGTCAATGAAAGGTAGAGCAGTTTTATTGCAGCTGTCTAACAGACGCACCTAGACGAACCAGCACACACAAAACCACACAGGAATGGGGCTGAACCTTCCTCTCAGTGTTTCCCTGCTGACCCACAAGGCCATGACTTCCTCTTGTAAGATCTTTCCTCCACAGCAGGCTCTTACAGCATGGTAAAATTTATCAACACGTACACGTTCCACTCTGCCATTTTGCAGTAAGACTATTAATCCAAACAAATGTATCTGATGGTTTTAGAAGCTACGGTTTTTCTCAAGCATTGTTACACTAGTAAATGAAATCATATTTAGAGCAATTATATACAAAGGATGTAGAGACTTTTGCATCTCATCTAACACACATGCTGCTGTCAAAAATGCAAGAAAAAAAAATTAACACGCTTTTTCCTACCATAAAATAATATCAAAAGGAAACAAGACCTCATTTAGATGTGTTCAAATGAACTCACTGCTAAGAAAATGTTGTTGGTCTACACAGAAATGCATTTTAAACCACTTTTCCCTATTTGGAGGCTTGAGGTTTCTATCTAAAATTCCTACTACCTTTTGCAAAGAAAATGAAATCTTGGGGGAAAAAAGAAATGGAGAAATTTGAACTTGATGTTTTCTATGAACCAATGCAATACTTGTAACATCCGTTCATATTTTGTGATGATTGACAAAAGAAAGAAAATCATTTAAAGTTTCACAAAGCTAGAACAGCTTTCTCCTTTACAAACACCTTGTTGAACGCCAGCAAGCAAAACAGCAAAACAGTTAAGATTTTCAAAGTTAATTCTGCAGCATTGCCTTACGAAAGAATTCTTAAACAGTCGAGACGTACTTCAGCTGAGCTGGTGGAGCTAAGGGGCTAATGTGGGGAAAGAATAGGTGTTTAAACATGTGAGTAACCTATATCACAGGGCATTTAAATTGAAGGTAGTCAGTGAGGTGGAGGAGACACCTCTAAGTCAGTGATACAGATCATTTAACCTATCAGATTTAGCCAAATTTACACAGACATTAATTTTAAAAAAAGAACATTATAAAGTTTTATAATTGACATAGCAAACACACAGTCCTAAATGTCACAGGGGAGTTTCTGTGAGTCTGTGGTGTTGTTTCTTTTTGCCACATAGTAAAATGTTTTAGTTTTCTGTAATAGAGAGTTACCTCAATTAAAATCTGCCTGGTTAAGGCAAATGCTATCCCACACGACTGACCTCTGAAATCCTGTAATAGCTCATAAATGCATTTAAAAATTTATGTTAAGAAGCTAGCTTTCTCAGGAATTGAGAAGGAATTATATAATGCATTTATATGCCACTTAAATAATACATTTATCAGTTTTAGACGTCCTCTTTGAAAGTGTATTTAAATTAAGCAATAAATGTAGTAACTTGCCCGTTCTTGATAACGTTTTTCAAAGTAAGCCATGTCATCATCTTCTGATTGTTTTCCATGAGAAACTTGCCCTGTGGCACTTGAACTACCTGAAAAACAAAACATAAACAAAAAACAAATCCCCTTTTTTCATTAATGATACTTGCTATTCCATTAGTTATGTTTTACATTTGGCAAAACCCATTTAAAATGGGAACTCACCTTTGTGTAAGCACAAATCCCAGCATTTGAGACCAAAGAGAAATCTTTTTAGTCTAGGCTTGCACCTATTATAAATTGTCTTAAAGGAGTTCAACAGTTTTAGTAATTGCTAAATTGTTGTACTAAATAAGGGACATAAAATAAGTGTAAGTGATCCACAATCCCATGTAGAAAAAGCTTGCTGGCAGACGGCAGTTTCACAGGATTATGCTGAATATGTACAACCCATTCAGACATTATGAGCTTCTAAGAGGAATTAAGAATTTTAAAAACTGATCCAATGAATACATGACACCATTAACGGGAAAGATAACAAACACTAAGAAAAAAAATAATTTAAGGTAAAAAATACATCACAAGCCAAAATAGCAAGCATGAAGTTATTCTAAACATTTGAAGTACATGAATGTCGTACTAACTTATAGCAAAGATTCAGTACTCATTTTAATGCCTTGAGCATCCTTCAATTCATTAATAAAATCATTTAATTTTATATTATATTTATATGATCTTTTTGTATAACAGTATTATCCTACTTATACATCACCTGCTATTTGTGGCATGGTTTGAGTGGAACTCGAAGGCCCCTGAAATGCTTTTAGAAATGGATGATCCATGCTAGTAATGGGGGCTTCTAAAAGTTCAGCAGAAGGAGCACCTGTTAGAAAACAAGGTGAATGAAAACAATAATTAACTCCAGGAGATATAGTCCTAATACACATGATGGGGTCAAAACAAGGTTACAGATTCATATCTACAACTCTCAGTGCCGACCCCATAAACTAGAGTTAACAAAAGCATTGCAAGGATGGCTTCAAAAGGAGTGAAAAGCTTTGTTTCTTCAATTACTACAGTAATGCTGTAGTTTCTAAACTTCAGACAAATCCAGGAAATGCAGATCAGAATTTAAAAAATAAACAATATGTGTGTGGCAATAATAGATAAAACAGTATTTCAGGACAAAACATGTGCGTTATTAAATGACACAAAATCACAGAGCAGAAAAAGTATCAAGACCAACTAACATGTCTGTTAAAAAGTTTTACCAATTACCTCTTTTTTTTCTATGCTGAACAGCTATTAACCTTTGAGTTTGGAAACAAAAATGCTGTAAATATATAGCCAAGAAATACCTGGGCAGTATTAGGCTAAAGGACTAACATAAATAGAACATGGAAGTATTAGGTTACAGGAAGTATTAGAAGTTAGAGGTTCTTTCTACGGATATGCTGCAATTCAACCAGAAGCAACCAGGCTGAACACCAGAATTGCTGAAAAAGAGTTTTTTATCAACTCACTACAGGGAGTGGGACATCGTGATCCCTTAACACCTGAGGACAGCTGGAAAGGAAGTCTTTCTGCAGTCCTACTCCTATTGATCCAATTTGCCTTCGAACTTTGAAAATCTATTTTGATTTAGTACTTTTCAAAATTTAGGTGAATTAAAATTTCATCTCAGGTCAGCTGCACATACCTATTCCACTGTCATCGAGCCTCATGTAGCCTTCTGCTAGCGAACTAAAACCAGTCAGTCCTCCCATGGCAGCGTAAGGAACATCCTGCCCCACGGGCTTTCCTTGGGCTAAGCGCTCCTCTTTCGTTTCCACAACTGTTTCGTGAGCATATGCTGGCTGACCACATGCACAGGTAA
The DNA here is from genome assembly GCA_013398055.1 of Ifrita kowaldi. Classification (NCBI taxonomy): domain Eukaryota; kingdom Metazoa; phylum Chordata; class Aves; order Passeriformes; family Cinclosomatidae; genus Ifrita; species Ifrita kowaldi. Next base: position 9,167 of record VZRS01008066.1, read on the forward strand.
AGCAGCTATGAAAGCCTGAGCACTTGGAACCTAAGAAACAAAAAACGAGTGAGAGGGTGATGGAATTTAAGCACCCAGCTTAGAAAAGGCCGTATAAAAGAGAAAGGATAACTCTTGGGATTAGATCATGAGGGCCATCCAGTCACAGGATCTTACTGAGACAAGTTTCAAGTACCTCTGAGGATGGAGATTCCACCTCTCTGAGCAGCCTGGACCAATGTTGGATCAGAAATTTCTTTTCTGATATCTAACTGTATTTCCTCTGTTGCAACTTGAGTCCATTGTCATTAGCAACACCCCTCTCCATCCACTTACAACGAATAAGAGGAAAAGAAGTTCTGACACTGGGTAAAGCTGACAACCTGCCAGCATTTTGGCAGAATTCCCTCCAAAGGTGTATAGCACGTCAATGTTGCATGGCTAAGAAACTCATATCACAATTTATTACAGAAATCACAATTTAAATGCATTTTTAAATTAGCAACATTTTCTCAGTAGCAAATAGAGACTGTGGAAGCAACAAAATGGGCTCTATACAAGATTATCATTAGACTGACTTTCAGGGGTTTCTTAAGCTTACACAGCGACAGGATGTAACTGAAATATTTATACAAATGTCATGGAACATTCAGAAACAGAGTAAAGTGACCTGTCTGCTCTAGCTACATTTAAAACTGTCATCAAAGCCCCCCTGGAACAATGTGACCAATACATCGAGGAAGTGATGTTGCAAATGTTTCATTGTTAAAATTACCCTGCTTCCAACTCAAAATTCATTTTGTGGAGCACTAGGAAAGGTTTCTTTTAAGTCTTGTGTGATATGTTGATCACATTCTTGGAAATGTTAAAGGCTTTTTGATAGTATTTTGGGTACTCCTCAGTCACAGAACTCTGTGTTTGGACACAGAATAGAGTATATGCAATATATACGGAGCAACAAGCAGTTAAAGTTTTCAGTTATAACTTATCTATCATGTTAGATTTATCAACACTGGACAAGACTAATACCATTACATTAAAAAAACACAAGTCCAAAAGGGAAGCAATTCTTGGCACTTCACTAGGAAATCTGTGAAGCCCTCAGAAGTGTCCGGTATTTTTGAGAAACACTAAACAAAAAGCATTATATATATTAATATTGAAAATACTGTGTTCTATGGATTCAGCCTGAATTATCCAGCTGCACATTTAAGATTTTCACATTACTTAGTGCAAATTCATGAAAGGTTGTCATAGAAGTATTTTATGGTTTATTCTGTGGGATATGATTCTCAACCAGTAAAAGCTGTTTACAGTTTTCTCTGTACAAAATAGAGACATTCCATGAAAGAAATTTAATAACAGTATAGAACTCAAGAAGAAAAAAAAACTTCATCTTATGTAATTTGAGGTTTCAAACTAAAACATCTTTATGCTTTATTTATTTCCTGTGGTTAATAATTCCTGCTGTTTCACTACATTAACCTCAAACAACTGTAGCAAAAAGCTTCCTCTTAATCCCTTCTCTAAGATCTTGCTGAAACTCCATTCCTATTTGCATTTCTGGACCCACAATCTGTGTGTTCTTGAACTGCTTTGTTAGAGTGCTAGCAATAGTATTTGGGGACAGAGTACTACTTCCTGCTGAGTTGAAAGAAGATACAAAAATATATTAATGTTATAGTCTACTGGGCAATAGAGGAATGGAGATCAACACTTCTCTCTCTCAAATTACCAAGTTCAGGTAGAAAAGGCACGTGCATGCAGCTGGAAGTGACAAACTGCGAACAGGGTGCTTTTATGCTGTCTATCTGCAGGCATCCATCTCCATAAGCACTATCTAAAGCATTCAGAGATTTAAACTCCTTCACAGGACCTGGGGAAACTAAGGATGCTGTTCTAAACCCTCCTGTGCAAAAGGTGCTGCCTTCCTTCCCACTTCTCATCCTTCCTCAAGGATGAAAACACACATCGGTGACAAGTGCAGCACACACCCAATACCCTGGGCAGAACACAGATCCCTCACAGGCAGTTCCTGTTGAGTTTCCTGGCAAAGAATGCTGCAAGCCCAGCAGTAACTTACAGGAGATACAGGGAAACCCAGGTGCTGCACTGTGCTGATCAGCGAAGTGTTTGCACCGGCAGCGCACGGGCTGGGTGCCATTCAGGGGCACAAACTGGTAGGACTGGCACGGGCAACGTTTCACTTTGCAAGGCACACAGATAGGGCGCTCTTTGGGAAGCACCTCGTAGTCTGTTTTATGTTGTTTATACCTACAACAGGAAAAATAATAACTTTTACAACTTTGTTAGCATTTATCAGATCACTAACTGAAAGGCTTATAATTTACTCGACATGTTTGGTTTTGAAGTAGTTTTAATTATATTGTTAATTGTTAACTTTCAATTAAATGCATAATATCAGGTGCTTTTACATCTATTCTTTACATAAATATCACATATCCTTATGTTTCATTTTGAGAGCACTACTAGAATCAATCTGATCTACGTTAACTCATGCCTTACAGCTGAATTTATTGAGGCTACAAAATCATTTTGGTCTCAAAAATATATTGACATTTACATTTACAAACAGTTCTTACTATTTAAAATCTAATTTTCTCAGGCCTTAAACCTTAAATAAACTCGCCTATGTGCTATTGTAATGTGTCTGGGAATATTTCACATTCTCTTGATTTTTACAAATATTAAAATGTAAAAGAAGGGAAGCTACCCACCGGTGAGTGCAAAAGCACAGTGTCTCTGGTCCCACAAGCTTACAGTCCACACCAGCTGGTGATCTCCAGCTCACATACAACCTGTTCTGTAGCCGAGCTGGTAATACTTTTCTTTTGTACTCCTCGTATTCCTCAGGAGTAAAGAGTTTTCCTCCATCATCATCACCTACAATTCTGTACACATGGCGTGAAAAAAGCCATAAGAAAACTAAGACAATAAAAGTAGGTTTCTCCAGATCTTTTTTTCAAATTGTATATAGCAGCACTTTTTCTGTAAAGGCAAAACAAATCTTGTATTTCATATTACTGTTCTAATAATTTAACAGAACTATAGCTGATTTTTAGAGAATATTTTTTGAATAATGCTCTTTTAAAAAAATGTGTTCTGACAGACTGAAAAGCAGTTTTAAGAGAGAAGGAAAAAATTAATACAGCAAACTACCAAGGGTTCTTTTGGAAAAACAGAAACAATGAGCATCAAGGGTCATGTAGCCAGCCAACCCTGCCTCAGACTTCTTGACTGACCTCGGACAAGTCACTTCACCCATCTACACCCAACCATACTGCAAACTTGTATCAGGAGATTAATCTTAGCCTAGTCTGAGTATTCAGCTGCAAGCAGGTAACCACACTGCTATCAAAGTAACAAACAACACATCCAAGCTGTCTCCTGATTTGCAAGAAGACTATGCCAGTTTCTGTAGCTGAAGTTGGTGGGAGCTGTACCCTCAGTTCAGACAGGCCCATTTGTTAAAGCCATCACTATGTTCAAATTCAAGGGCACTGAGTAGCTGGAACTCTGGAGCAGCATCCAATTTCTGCATTTGTGGAAACAATTAACGACAATAAATAAAATATGTAAAATACAATTGAGACCTAACTGCAGCACTTACCTATGCTGAAAGTGATTTTATTAATGTCTGTAAATATTTCAGTTCTCCTTTATTGGATATGCTAAAACATGCTGAAAGAGTGATTCTTTGTCAAATATTCTGTGGATTTGCACACTGCCAGCACCGTACAGCACCAGAATAATGTGCCAACACAATGCTATCATTTGCATGTCAACCCAGCCAACACCCACTGAATCACTGCACATCTTATGTAAGAAATACCACTGTGCCTTCCTCTGGTGTTTCACTCAAGGTTTTCCTAAACTAAATTAAGATCTCATGTCAGCACAATGACTGTGTTTATTTTTGTTCAGCCTGTCGAGAGGACCACTGGCAAGACTAGCAAAGACACGCAGCAGTATAAGGGATTTATACAATGCAAAACTTGGAACTCATGATACACAGAAGTCGTTGTATTCTGAAAGAGCAGTACGGCTGGCAGATTATCAAATTATGGCTTGGATTGGACAGGACCTTAAAGACCACCTAATTCCAACGCCCCTGCCGTGGGCAGGGATGCCACTAGCAGACCAGATGTCCTCTCACGGCACATCGCACAGACACGCTGCCGGGCGAGCCTGGATGCGAGGGACGATGCGTGACTTCAGTGCTGACAGCCAAGGTNGCCCCGCGCCGGGGTGTTGTCCCGGTCGCTCGTTACCGGGCGCGCAGCGACAAGTCACGCACCGGGGCGAGGTACTGCTTTGTTTTATTGTAGTTTGCGCAAAGCAGGGAGCTAGGTGGTAACCCACGAAAGGCTAGATCATCAAAACTTTACACTATTTATGCATTTTAACAAAGGCATCAGCATTCACTGATTAGAAATTGCATCATTTTTCTATTAATTAGTATTCAACCACCTGTTTGTAAGCCATATCTCTCACTTGTCATGNTCAAATTATGGCTGGGATTGGACAGGACCTTAAAGACCACCTAATTCCAACGCCCCTGCCGTGGGCAGGGATGCCACTAGCAGACCAGATGTCCTCTCACGGCACATCGCACAGACACGCTGCCGGGCGAGCCTGGATGCGAGGGACGATGCGTGACTTCAGTGCTGACAGCCAAGGTTTGCAACGCGTCCTCTCCAGGGCACACTAGCCACGGCAGCTCCGACTGCGGCAGTGAACGGCGGTCGCTGCGTGTGGCTCAACGAAGCCGCCGCAGCCCCCGAAGCAGCCAATTCAGGAGGCCCGGAGGCGAGCATGCCTCCTGGAGGAATCCCGGGCCGCGGGCCGCCCACCGGGGACGCGACACGGCTGCCGCCGGCACCCTCGGGCTGGCTGGAAGCGCCCGGTCNGGCATCAGCATTCACTGATTAGAAATTGCATCATTTTTCTATTAATTAGTATTCAACCCCCTGTTTGTAAGTCATATCTCTCACTTGCCATGCTAATTAGTGCACAGGGACGGTTCTGCCCATTTGAGTCTGGGGTCTGTTTTGAGTAGGTGGTCGCGATTGCCCACAGCTGGAATTACCTTTCCCCCAGTTACTGCTCAGTTCTGCTGGCTTCACTCGTGGTGGCTTTCATCCAGACAGACCATTCATCTTGGGATTGTCTTCTCTTTTCCTTCAAACAAAAAATTAGCCGAGCATACAATGTTCACAATGCAATTGCTCAATCATTACTGTCCAGCTACGGCTACTGATTAACAACGAAAACAATTGCAAAGTTTGATTCAAATCTTGAGGGGCTCCATATCAAGGACAGGACAAGCGTGGTGTGCACACACTCCCCAGGAAGGCAGNAGCGCCCGGCCCCCGCCCCAGTGACCCCACCGCGCCGCACCGCCCCTGTGCCCTCACCGCCGGTACTCCGCGTACTCCTCCAGAGCCTGCGCATCCACCTGCAGCCGCTCCATGCTCGCTGGGCCGCCCGGGGCCGGGCGCTGGGAGCGGGCAGGGCCCCGGGAGCGCCGGGCGTCGCCCGCGCACGGAGAGCTGCAAGCGGGAGGCACCGGGNTCTGCTGGCTTCACTCGTGGTGGCTTTCATCCAGACAGACCATTCATCTTGGGATTGTCTTCTCTTTTCCTTCAAACAAAAAATTAGCCGAGCATACAATGTTCACAATGCAATTGCTCAATCATTACTGTCCAGCTACGGCTACTGATTAACAACGAAAACAATTGCAAAGTTTGATTCAAATCTTGAGGGGCTCCATATCAAGGACAGGACAAGCGTGGTGTGCACACACTCCCCAGGAAGGCAGTCACCCCCTGTGCCCCTTGGGATGGACGTGCTCCCTGAGCAGCAGTGCCAGGGCATGGCCACACACACACCTGCAAGTGCGGTGCCTCGGAAAGACACCCACAGTCACCGGTGCCGCACAGCACAGCACAGCACAGCACCCAAGCCCTCCCAGCGCCTGCCTTGCACCCACATTGCCCTCTGCTGCTGCTACTGTTTAGACCACCACATTTCTGGTGGGCAGGTGAGGGGTATTTTTGGTTGGTCACTGATCCCTCTTCCTTTACAAAATAAAATACATGTTCCATTAGAAAATTTAAGTTTTGTTCATAGTTCAAGACTACAGGAGGCCAACTTTGGGAAACATTCCTAACAAAAGATGGTTCTTAGATTGGCAACCTTCAAGTCCCAATTCCTCTCCACGTCCCACAATTAATTGTCACCACATTGGAACAACTCCTACAATGTGTTTTTAGTGAATCCACCACAGGCTGTTATTTCTGATACTGCATTATCCGTGTAAATTGACTGCTTCCCCTTGATACAAACAGACTGGCCACAAAGTGACCAAATATGTGAAGAAAAAAATATAGTACATTTTCCTTATTCAAGCTTTAGGAAATTGGTATTTAATCGTGCTCTGCCTGCTAGCATAAGCTACAAGTCTTCACTGTCAAACTGAGATCCAAGAAGAAAGGCTTTTTCCATACCACACAGTGATACTTCCCCAAAAAAGAAAAAACATACAGCAATTCAGGGAAATCTCCACATTGTTTTGAACTGGGCAAGCCACCAGCCATGCAGCAGAAGGTGAAGAGGAATGTCACAAGGACCATGGCAATGTTTTGCCAAAACATCCCTCAGAGAAAGATGAAACAGCAGGGACACTCTCAGGTTCCCAGCAGTATCCAAATAAGGTGATAGGGCATATGGTCTGGGCGTTTGTCCTGTGGCTATGCCACGTGTATAAGAAATGTCAGCAGAGCAGACAGCACTGCAACATAACACACACATTCTGTCACACTCAGATCTGAACACAAACAGGTCAACCTCAAAGGCAGGAAAGATATGGGAGCAAGTCCCCACAGCAGTCAATTCATCTTCAAGCAAGCCAGCGGAAGAAAATAAAATCACACCAAAAAAGTCAGGATTTCAGGGGAAAACCAGGGAAAATTCTTCCTGTGACCAAAACTTCAAAAAAGAAACAGATGGCGGAAAGGGGACCTTGAAAGCAGGACAAGAAGCTCTGCAGACAGGGAGTTTGAACATACTGAGGAACACACTGCTGCACAGGAGCTGCACAAAACTGAAGATCTCTGAGATACCTTATCTGTATGCACATTTTGCTGGTGCCAGAGATCCCAGCACTGCCAGTAAAGGGGGAGGTGTGTGGTGGGGAAGAGCTCTGGCAAGCCTGGTTCAGACAGAATGAGCAGAGCTCCTGTGTCATGGGTTGATGTGCCTCATCTGTGCAAGATCTTTGTTAAAAACAGTCCACTGAAATACAGTTTGGGTTTAGAGAGAAGAGCCAGGTTTTTTAATAAGGCAACTTTCAGTGAGGAGTACAAATGTTAGTCTACATTGCACTTGTGTCAGTGTTTATGCATGAACAGCCAGTGAGAACTTACTGAGAGTAGGAAATCAAGACATTTTTTTGTGAGGCATCTGTCCTATGAACTACCTCCCATCGAAAAAATTAAGGATTTTTTTCCCAGATTAGATCACAGCAAGTGTTTTGCAATGCAGAGAGTGTTCAGTTTATTAGCACCCAGTGCAAATAAGACCCCCCCAAGATCTGCTTGGATTCAAATCTGGATCAGTAGACTTGCTTGGGAACAGATAAAAAAGGTGAAACACTTTGTAACTCAGAAATGGAGTTCTTAGCTAATACAGGTATCTCAAACACTCTCTTTTTACTGTCATAGCATGAGTATTGGAATACATTTTGAATTTAGAAAACCCATTCCTGTCTCTCATCCCTTCTAAGAGATTGTTAATAGACATCCAAAATAAAATTCATTAAAGACTGCTCAAAACAGATTTTTTTTGTAAACTACCAAATAATTTTGAATAGCAGGGAACAAAAAAAAGAAGGCTTTCTGCTACTGTGAAGAAGCCATGATACAAGGTAAGTAAAAGGAACAGGAATCCAGATGGCATGTTTTACCTCCTGTAGTTGTGATGTAGCATACGGATACTGCTGGCTGGCCCAAGATCCCTGAACACATCAAAGTGGGTTGAACATATGGACACATACTTACAGTACAGCTCTGTGAGACCTAAGGTGCTGCCTACACATCAAAGGCAGCAGCTTAATGCTTCATAGGGTGTTGACAGTCTCTCTCAACACCCTCTGTTAACAATAAAATGTGTGACCCTTTAAATTTTTTAAAACCCTTACAAGTTTGACAAGTGCTTAAAATTCTTCTCAGTGAAACATCTATAAATTGAAGATAGCCACCTCACTAATGCAAAAATAATTAATTTAGGAAAAACCAGTTTTAATATTTTAGACCTCCAGTCATCATTTTGAAGTAGTAGTCAGCCATTCTATTTCTATGGATCTGGCCAGTTACTATCTGACTAGCTCTTCTGAAAACAAGAAGCATTTAAGTGGCATAAAGAATAACAGAAACAGTTTCCGTCAAATTGTTTCTTCCCTCCACATGTGTCAGCAATATCCTGATAAAAGCAAATCAAGCAGTACTCACTTCTAACCATGAACATATACTATGCTACAGTAAAAATTAGTTTGTGTATTATTAAACCTAGTTCACAGTATTTAAAAATGTCAACATGCTTCTCTTCAGTTTCGTCATCAGAAAAACAGAACCTTTTTAGACACCAACTGACAGAGTAAGTTGATGAATGCCACGGGGAATATGGAAGCTCGTGTGCAAGCACAGATCAATTAATAATAAAAGGTTTTTGCTGGAGGTATGACAAACATAGTTAGGAAACTTGTAGTAATTAAGATCACTTAGAGATAAGATAATTCAGCAGCATGTGATGCCACTGGTGCTTAAGAGACATGATTCCACAAATGTATGCAATGTGAATTTTTTTTTAGCTTGGGTTTCATTTTAATAACCTAAAGGACATTTTCAAACGCCTATGTGCATCATTCCTAACAAACTGAGATTAGTGAAATACCCATTCAAGTACTGGTCTTTTCCACACGAAAAACAGCAGAAGTCTAATTCACGTTTTTGGCTGCTATAAAGGGAAGTCTCCCATTTCACTCTTGCCTTTGAAGGTGGCATACTATCAGATACATTAAAGTGAACTCCAAAGATAGCAGGCCCTTTGTTTTGTAAAGTACAAAACCATGAAAGAGCACAAACATTAGGTAAGGAAGGTCATATTTGGATTGTTAAATATATCAATTGACACTCTCTATCACCTTTAAAAATACCACACCAATTTTATGTTAAGAATGTTTTAGACATTCAGCTCATTCAATTAGTCAGCATATTTTTAGGAATTAAAAGATTTTCAAGAAAATATAATAAAGTGGGATCTTAAATTTTATGCAATCAGTTTTCTAAATAATCTTCTTGATAGAGGCTCTAAAACCTACTCTGCTTCTTCATTCCCACAAAGGCTGTGATAGCAGCAAATACCCCCAGAACACGTACCTGCACAGGAGGTGCTTGGTTGCTAAAGCAACTTACACACATCACAAACATGCTGCGGCTTGGAAACCTCTGCATTAGCAACTATTCTTAATTAGAATTCAGACCTATCTAGTGAGCTTCTTTAGGTGATTGTGTTATTGAAAAACAAGGACTTAGCAGCTCCTTGGAAAAACAGACAACTGTGCAGTATGTGATGCATAATACTGGGTGCCAAGGATACTGATGTTTCACTACACTGAACACAAGAACCTGTATATCCTTGTGCCATGTTTTTGTATTTTTAAAATTAGTTCATTTAAAACAGATCAGCAAACTTTTGTGACCCTAACAGTGCATAGGCAGTTTGTTAAGAGCTGTCTCACTGTGTTTCAAAGAGTCTGTCCATCTGTCCATCCATTCATCCCAAAAGTTCTTTAATGTGGAACCACTCAGCACTTTTTCTTCTTCACACACAATTGTGAGACAATGCTTGGATGTCTTCATTATGTTAAGGTTACTATGCAGAGATTCAAAATTATTTATTTAGATGAGAATGCAACAGAAAGAATAAGAGAATAAAGACAATTTCCCCAAGATTTTTGCCTGCCACGTATTTAGTTGTAGAACTCAAGGGCTGTATTGAGACTTGTGCTGTTTCTGCCTATTTAGGCAGTAATCAATATATACTCTTCACTTTCCATTTTTCTTCATTAGAACTTTTGTTTGGAAGTGGGTCTTGAACATTTTTTTGCTACCTACATTAAGCAATCACTCAGAGGCACAGAAGTACTGCCAATTACCTAGTGAAATCAGCTGATAAACACTCATGAGGCAAATTACAGCTGGGAAAATTCAAGTCTCCTAATTTACCAAAAGATTTCAAGACAAAACAAAAACACTCCCCCATCCCCCAAATCAGCAGTTCTTTATATAAGAGAGGTCTCCTGCCTTCCAAAGGGCAGAAGGAGACGAAAAGGAAATACTACCCCAAACCCCGTCCAGCCTAAGAACCAACCAAGCATAAGGCGATTCCATATACCCAAAACTTGAATGAGGTCACTTCGGGGGGCTTTGTGATGTCATCTGAAATGGGAAATACACAGCTGCATCACAAAAATTGCAGCACAGCAGAAACATTACTTAAATATTCCTTTAGAAAGAAAAAATATGCTTGGCAACACAACCAAATGCTGTGATACGATCAAGCATTTTGGACCTGGGGTAAGTTGTAGGCTTTCTCCTGTTTCTTCTTCACAAGCCCTTGGGTTCTTTACACAACCTCCTGCCTTTGTATGGCTGCCACACCTCTCATGTCCTATATAGGAGGCTGCAGGCTAGAACATGCAGATGTTTTCTTACTACTGTTGTTAATAGGAAAGTCAGCTGAGACCCTCCCACTATCCCTTCCTTACCCTTTTTTACCTTAGTCTGCACACCTTAAGTTTAGTTTTGCCACTCTGAAAAGTGTTGTCATCTCAGCAAAAAGGATGAAGGTCAGCTTTCACCTCCTGCACTGCTGGAGCACAGTTCTTTCAACTATATTCATGAATGGAACTTTTATGCCATAAGTGAGGTAGTTCACAGTTTTCTCTATATAACTATATATAACATTTTGTCAAGTACAAACTAATTCCAATGAGCCATTGGGCTACCAAAACATAAGAAAAAAAACAACTATTTGCTAATGGCCCCAGGAATTACCATGACTGCATGTATCAGTCTCCAATATAAAATAACCTGCTTGTCCATACAGTGACAAAGACTCAACTTGTGAGTCTTGTTATGCTTGTTTAAGACTCCTCAATAACTTTGAGGTTTCACATACCCTCACAAGAAAAAAAAGTTACTTTTGTCTATACACACAAGAACTGTGTGTTTACAGCACAAAGGTTTCGGTTTGTAACAATCAGGTATCTAGGATATAAACCAGACAGCTGGATATAAAAATCTATCTATCTATCTATCTATCTATCTGTTGTCAACCTGCAGGTTCAAAAGAAGTTCTGCACATATCTTCTTCACTCTTAGGTTAAACAGTGAAGTCTTCGCCATTAAAGATCTAAATCAGTTCTTTTATTTTCATTTCTTTCTCCCCTCCCCTCACCTCTAACCTAACCAAAGTTTCAGGGCATTAGAATTTCATGAGCAGAAGAACTCAGTGACTGAGAAGGAAGAATACCAGAAAGAGTACTACTAAACCTCAGAGATGTACAGCTTTCCAATCCAGAAACAGAGCACATGCAGCAAGAATGACAAGACTATTTAATTACAAAAAAAAAAAAAAACCAACAAAAAACCCAAAAACAAAAAAAAAACCAACCAACCAACCAAAAAAACAAACCAAAAAACCCCCCAAACAGGAACATTTACAAGTACAATTAAAAATTTATTTTTCTCTTTCTGCATTGAAGTGAGTACATGTTTACACACAATGTGACAAAAAAAAAATCATCTGGATACTAAGTACTAACTAAGATTGCAATTGTATTTTCCTTTATAACCATTGAGAATATCAGCAGGGAAACAGAAGAAAGGAAAAAACACATAACTTTGCCTGGTATATTATCCAGCACCTCCGGTTTTACTCATCCCCAAAACCTCACTTACAGGACACTTTTGGCAAAAGTCCCCGAACATTCTGTCCCCTCCAAACATTCAGTACAATTTAAAAAACAGGTTCAGTGGCACTTCAATATGATTTCAGTGACATTCAAGATACAGTGCGTCCACACCGCATGCAATTCACTTTGCTGTAAGGCTGACTTAGACATAAGGCAAACATTACCTTAGCTCTCAAATATTCCATGATAAGACACCCTTAGTACATCTACCTCTGTTAAATGCAGAGATGCCTTGATTCCCTTCATTGCTTTTCCTTCTGATCTAGAAAGCAATTCAGGGAGGTGGTGTGCTATACTCAACACAAACTGCAAGGCATTAAAATGTTAAAAACAAACAGCAATGAATAAAAATAAACTATATTCACATATCCAAAACTTATTTCCATCACTTAAATAATTTTATCTGCAATTACAAAATACATACACTTAAATATCTTTTTAAGAAATAATCATCTAAGAGATCACAGATGATGATTTGCTTTTGATAATGTAACTGCCCTATCTCCGGCATAAAGATAAACCTGGACAGTGTTACTACCTAGAATGTTTTCCTATTATAATAAATTTTCTTAAATATACAGTAAATTCTCTAACTATTCTGACAGATAGTGCAAATAAAGACATTCTTTGGGTCACAATTTTAAAATATTACCACCAATGCTATCGTCATTTTAATATTGTTTTAGTAAGTAAGTAACAAAATATTTTAAGTGTACACATTTTCTAACGTCTGTTTAGCAACACATTTTCCTCAGTTACCTCGGCTTAATGCAGATCACAAAAAATGAATAAGCTACAATACTGCTCACCTATCCAAAAGATATGTTATATTTGTACTTAAATAAATATATTTAGAAACCTACCTATAAGTTTCTCATTGCTTTCCACATATCGTTATTATCCAATGGCCTACTACACCAAATCAATGATATCAAAATATCTTTAAAGACAACAAAGATCACTTCAGAAGCACTGCTCAAAGGCAATGAAATAATGCTTTGAGAACCTAAGCATGTTAGGCCTACATAGATCCAAGCACATTGTAGAATACAATAGTTTACGCTTGTTTTAGAGTCAACTACTGCTTTGCTCTAGCCGGAGATAAAAAGCTTATCTTAAATATTAATCCATCAATGACGTAGCAACACAAAGCAGCCCTGTTTGCTATCTAATGTTGCTTGCTGGCTTCACACGTTTATTTGAAGTCACTGGCACCTGATGATTAGTTCCATTAGTGGTATTTGTTGCTGAGCCATTCACAACGATGTAATCAACCTTGTTTTCCAATTTCACGAGGCGTTGTAAGATGTCATCCAGAAGAACAGCAATTGTTCTCTTAAGATCAGCTGAAGATAATGGAAAAAACAAATTACAGCCTGTTATTTACTATGTGTGCAAAAGAACTGCCATTACAACATATTCACATCTTAAGACTTGCTATCCTCCCTACCACACTTTCTGGAAAGGAGTGCAGATTGGTATACAAGTATAGAATTAAACAGCTGCTTTATTTTTCTTTAATACCATTTCTTTGTTATTTTAGGGAAGAGAGATCCCACCATAATAGGGAACTGTGAAGGAAGCCAATTAAATATTAGAGTGTAAGAACAAAAACATTAGCTGTAACATTAGAAGTGACTATTCAAAGGTATTATTTCAGATTTCATCCAGACAACAGCATTGTCACCTTTCAGCCTTGGATGCAAGAGAATATATCTAAATACTTTCCAGCATAAAGAAAGTAATTAATAGCTTTCCCCTAAATGACAGATTTAGCCCATAGAAAAGCTGCTATTGGAAGGTATCTTTTAGCCTCTTACATAAGGTACAAAGCAAGGGTAAAAAAATCTATTTATATATTTATTGACTGAAAAATAAGAGAAAAGATGGGAAAAAAATTCTCATGTTCTGGAATACAAAACCAGTAACATCTTTCTATAAAAGCTAATTATGCTGATGCCAATCACCATCTTCTTTCAGATTTGAAAAAAATTAACAAACTTACCAGGTTTTACAAGGTGTCAAGATTCCCATTACACATGAAGACATCTACAAACTCTGTCTCTACCCCCCACCCTCTAATTAGTTCTTAACTAAGCAGAAAGATTGGGGAGAAAAATCACAGGCATCAAAATAAAAAAATGGGAGTAATACAGATAAAATTAAAAATTAGTAGTAAATTAAGTTTTAAAAAAAGAAGTCTCAGGTCAGCCCCTCCCTCTAAAATTAACTAGTTCTTGTTTAGTAATGTTAACTTTGAGAAAATAAAAAATAAATTGCTTATCAATTCAAGCCAGAGCAGGGTCTACTGCCAATAACAGAGGGTGGGTCATGTACTCTGTAGTATCATTCTGTGCTCAACAGTCTGAGGGAAGGAATTGTCAAGTTTTAATTCCAATGATCAGCATGTTGTAGATCAAGAGATTACTTCATTTTTTATTAAACTTCAGACAAAACCTCAGAAGACAAGTCTCATTTGGAAATACACTGTAAAACTTATAGAGCAGGAGAAAGCTGCAGTACACAAGGATTTTCTGGGGTTTTTTTTAATGACAGAAAAACTTAATTACACAGTAAAGGAAGGTAGTCCTTGATGACAAAAAAGAAAGGTGGAAGGAGAAAACAAGGAAGAAAAGAGAAGGCAGTCTCTTACTGTCATAAAAATTAATTTTAAGAATGAAAAGATTAAAGGTTTAAACACTTTTTACTGTCCCACTCCTCTTGGGTTGCTCCTGCACATCTTGTCATCACAGATTTGCTGCCTTCTTCCTGAGCAGCAGCAAAAAGACTTCAGACACATTTTTGCTGCTTGCACTCTTACCAAATGTCTATAAAGGGCATCCTACGACAGGCAGAGCCATTTAAGGAAATCCTAAGAAGGGGATCAAAGTACATTACTATACATCTTTTGAGATACTGTTTTTAAAAATAAACATTTTCAGTTATCTTTTCAATATTTCAGAAGATAGTGAATACTGGCCACCTATTTATCAAGTTAGGTACATATTCAAAAGACAGGCAAATCAGACAGAGAGATATGATGCAGCAAGTATTAAAGCTCACAAGACAAGGGACCTTATCTGTTATGGCAACTTCTAAAACAAGGGGAGAGTCTGCTAAATTCATAATAGCCTTGCAGTCTCCAGACTGCAAACTCAACTAGTATGTTGCTTTTTCACTGCCTTTTTAAGGAGAAGAAAATTCAAGAAATAAAAGCGGGAAGTTAGCAATGAGGTACTAGAAGAATCTGGAATGTTGAAGTGACTTAATATAAAACTTTGTCCCTGTATCAAGCACGTGCTTATTTCTCAGTAGCTGAAGATTCAGAAAAAGCATAATGTAACCGTTACTTCTGTAAGTAACTGTATTCATGTACCTGGAGAGATCAAAAAAAAATCCTGGAAAGTAAAAATTTCATGTCTGAAGCCTGATTTTGCAACTCATCTTAATCTTCAACTTCATTGAATAAACTGAAATCAAATCAATTAATACAGAGAGGTTTTTTCTGCTGAAGAGCAGCATATACTACTTAAAAAGAAAAAAAAGTTTATAACTTTACAGTTTCCAGAAAAATAATATATTCAAGTAACTAGCATGGCTTTTTTCCTCTTACCATATCCTGCCATAGAGGCTCCACCACCACCATTCATTAGGTTTTTGTTTTCTTCTGCCAGTGCTTTGACATATCTTTTACTGAGATCTAATATCTGTCCACGCAGCTCAGCACTGCTTTGGCGTCTTGGATACTGGAAAGTGTAGCGTAGCAACATCAAACCCCAAATGATTCCAAAGACTAGTAAAAACATACTCAGTTTCTGGGACATATTTTTTCTTGGAAATGTTAGAAACATTTCTGATGACGGCCACAGGCGTGTCCTAATTTCAAGATAAGTAACTGAATTTGGCTTTGTCAAATTATATTACATATTAAACAAAAATAATATTTCTATGATGTGAAAAATCTTCTGGCTGGATCATCTTCAACATGTCTCCTCATCTTTTAGTTGGTCTTGATTCCTGAAATTTGTAAAGTACCACTTGGTTACTCAAAACTGCTTCAGTTGTTGAGATCAAAAAAAAATATCAGTTTCCAAATACAGTTTTATGGCATCATCTAGCAAACAATTGTGAGTTTTTATCTGCTTAGAGGTTCAGTTATCTTTCCATCTCACCTGTTATTTACTGGGTTTCATCTTCCTATTTTTACCTACTTTTATTCTCCAAAAATCAAAACTTCTGTGCTTCCACAAATCACCTGAGGTATTTTATATACCAGAATTTAAACTGACATTAAACTCAAATGCATTGCAAAGAAAAAGCAGTATCTAGAAGAGACCTGCAAAACATTTCTAGACAACATTGTGATGAGTTATACACATACATCTACACACAAGATCTTGTGCAATGATTCACTTGATTCTTATTCTTCACTTCGAAGCACAGAGCAAGTATGAACAGACAACATGTGGAATGATGTTTCTTGATTGGTTAACTAGTTCAAAGTTTCCTCTCCTGGCTTTGTACACCATTAAGATTGATTTGTTTTGGTGTCTTACTACTGAATAAAGAGATAAAACCCAAAAAAATTGCCACATTGCACCTACCTTCAGCATTTTACTACAACTTTAAAAACCATCTTACCATAGTACCCAATTCTGATCCTTCAATAGACTAAGGCTTCAGGAAGAAAGCAAGTGGTAGGAAAGCTTCAGCAGTTAAACAACAAATGTTCAGACAGTTTGAAGTAGTTTGAGCCACACATCTTCAAGGATGTACTGGGGAAAAAAAAAAGATTTAAACAAAAAGTGAAGATATCTTCATTTACTTGTGGAGTAGTTGCAGTTGAAGGCTTCAAGCTACATGCTTTTAAAACAGAAATACATTTTAAAACCTAACTTCAAGCAACTGTTAGGGAAGAACATAGAATTCATTTCCATTTTATTATGAATGCATGCATTTGAATGCTCAGTAACTGACTTCAACATACTTTTAAAAGAAAGTTTGGTAAGAATCTCACTCAGCATTTCCTTCTTCTCGTGTTATAAGACAGTGACAACAGATGTTCAGGATTCATAATATATGTACATGCACACCTATTTACATATGCATCATTCTCTTACTAATTTTTACCCCTCAAATGTATCCCACATTTTCAGACTCTTTCCATGTGTACCTTGTATTTCTCATTTTTCACCCATCTCTGAAACTACTCCAATTATTCAATACTTTCTTAAAAGAGAATTTCTATTATTTAACATAGTCCAGATAAAGCTACTCATTTCACACAATAGTTACACTTTTCCTCATTATTCCCAGTTCTTCCCCACATATTACCTGACACAAGCACTTTTTAGACTGGTACTACACATCTAATAGGGTTCCTCACCAGACTTTCCATAGTGGCATGTTAGGTTTGTATCAGAATATCAAGACTGAGTATCTCGTACTGCAGAACCTCATCTAAACCTAACTCTGCCTCCATGGCATTTTTCATCCCCTCCACTGACCAGTTCCACCAGCCTTATGCCAACACCCCGCTGTCTGTTGCCAACACAAGCATCACTGCCAGCAGGGCCCCGAGCCCTGCTTGTTGCTTACCCATCACCTTCAGACAACCCTCTCAACAGGCAAGCCAGCGTGCCTGATTCAAGCGGCAAATTTTTGAAGTGCTCTAAAATCAACATGCATATCTCAATTATTCTGAAAATGATTAACCCAAGGCAGGGGCAACATAAGCACTTGGATACCAAAGTTGCTGTAAAGTAACAACATGCTATGTGTAAAATGCCCTATGGTAACCACTTCCAGTACATGAACTCTTACTTCTACTGCTGGGTGCACTAATGCAAGTGGCAATCCCAAGTCACTGAACGAGGAACAGCTCACTTCATCCTCCACTGTGGGGTATGACCGTGCACAAGGACAGACAGCCAACACGCAGTAATTTGAACTCCCACTGTAAATGCAGTGGGATGTGCTTTGTTCAAGGAATGTGCTTATCCACCCCATAAAACTGTTTCAAGACACATATTTGTCTTAAGTACATAAAATAAGAGAGAAAACAATAAAAACTTACATTCCACAGCATGAATATCTGGAATTGTGTGGTTTAAGATTTCCTGAAACAGATCTTCCTAAACATGCATTAACCAAAACTTCTTTTCCCTAGCTCTTTGCCAAATCCATGGCTCTACACTCAGACTTTGAAGAATAAACTGCACCCACATCATTATGTATCTACATAATCTCTAAACAGTATCAAATATGATGGAAAACATTTATGAGGTCATGTGATGGCTGAGAAGACCAAACAGTATATCTCAAGAAAAGACCGTAAGTTTCAACCCCCATCCCCGAAAGTCTCTACTTCTTCTATTAATCAAAATAATTTAAAAAAAAAACCAAAAAAACAACCAACAAAACTGAAAAGAATAGCTCCTGCAATTCTTAAATTTAGTTCAGCTCTCCACATATCTCCAACCATATCTCATCCTGAAGCATTTAGACAATATCACTACAGTCCTTTGGAGTAGAAATAACTCTGCTATCACACTGTAAATAAGACCACAAGCCAGGGTAAGAGGTCTAGCCAAGAGGAACAGATTGAATAAACTCCTGCCAAGCAGCAGCAGGAATTGCAGACTGGGCCATCGCCATGTATATCTGATCCACAGTGCACACGCTGACTACTGAAACTAATGGAAATCAAGGATTTAATCTGCTGGGAAATTGCATAACACCCAAATACTGACACTAGGCAAAGGAACTGGGAGCAAGGTGTACCAAAATGAAGGGAACTATTTGTACTTGTCACTTTTCCTACAAATTTTTAAAGGCCATTCCCCCTTAATGAATTCCAGTGTAATCTCAAAGTTTTGGAGATTTGGTCTCCTCTTTCCCCCTGAAGCATGTATTTCTAGTGACCCATAACACACTCCCTGCAAGACCCTTCCAAGACCACACAGTGTGGAGTAAAAAACAAAAAACCAAAAACAACCAACCAACCCA
Source organism: Ifrita kowaldi (assembly GCA_013398055.1). Classification (NCBI taxonomy): domain Eukaryota; kingdom Metazoa; phylum Chordata; class Aves; order Passeriformes; family Cinclosomatidae; genus Ifrita; species Ifrita kowaldi. The sequence goes on from VZRS01008066.1 coordinate 28,212, forward strand.
AAAAAACCACCAAAAACAAAGAAACCAAGCTTATACCCACATGATTTGGAAGTAGGAAAAAGAGAGTATCGGAGCAGCAGGAGCACATATTAGGAAGAAAATAGCACAGTAAAATGGATGGATTGGAATATTCTTGCACCTCTTGTTGCCCTGAAGGGTCAGCACTTCCCTACGAGAACATTATAGCTTAAACAAAACTTGGACTCAGAATGGACTTTTGTTTTCAGTATCCCATAAGATAACAGCACACATGTAAGAAGGAACATTGCCTCTTCTGATCTTTATTCCCCTCATTCTTTCAAAGTACAGAATATGGTGAGTTGGAAATCCTCCCTGAGCAGGAAAAAAAGGAAGCTGAGACTTCCTTCACACTGATTTATCCTGGAGAGAAATGCTGGCATACCACTCTCCCAACCACAACTGACAGACTTTCGTGGCAAAGGCAGTCCAAGCACTGCAGAGAGCAACAGGAAAAAAGTGTGCATCAGATCTACACCTTGTTGGAATTCCTACCATCCCTAATCACGGAGACTGAAACAAAAGGAAGACAACCACGAAGATGAAGGAGTACGACCAGAGCAAAATTTGAAAATCTGAGAAGGGAAAGAAAGGAAACAAAACCTGAAACCAGCAAACTCAAAACAAACCCAAACTCGAAACAAACCCAAACCAAACAAAATCCCTGAGTAGACTGCAGGCAAAATGGCAATCCGAGAACCCATGAACATGTTGATTTGGCCTGTTTTTTTGGTAGTGGGGGAGGGCCACAGAAGTAGCTTCTGTGAGAAGCTGCTAGAAGCTTCCACCATGTCCAGCAGAGCCAATCCCTGATGGCTCTGAAGACGGACATGCTGCAGGCCCAATTAGAGAGGCTGGTAATGCCTCCGTGATGGCTTATTTAAGAAGAAAATCAAAACAGCACAGGGGCAGTTTTTCCCAGAGGTGGTGAGGCACCGCTGCCAGGGCATCCCGGCACAGCCCGTGGCGACACACCACACCACCACCATCTCGGTGGTCCACAGCAAGCCTGGCCTGCCTGGCTGCCCCTAGCCAACCACACCATGGGTACAAGGGCAGGGGCGGCGGCGGCAGCTTCTCCTTCCCGGCGCCCCGCATGAAGAGAGGTGTTAAATAGCACCAGCTCCACGGCAGCCACCACTGCCTGCATGGTGCCAGCGGGGCCGCCTGGCTGGCAGTGGAAACATGGCGAGCAACTCCCCGACACAGAACCTGGACAAAATCAACCTCTCGACTCTGCAGGATCCTGCACGAATCTTTGAATTGGCGGAACTTGTTGGCAACGGTACCTACGGGTAGCAGGTTTTTTTCTAGACAGAGAAGAGGAGGAAGTGAGGACATGTGAAGGAGAACAACATGGTGGCAACGGGGTCAGTGGAAAAAGAGGGGAAGGAGGTGCTCCAGGCACCGGAACCGAGATTCCTCTGCAGGCCATGGTGAGGACCATGGTGAAGCAAGCTGTCCCCTGCAGCCCATGAAATCCACGAGGGATGCAGAGATTCACTCGCAGCCTGTGGGAGAAGTGCTCACATCGGAGCGGGTGGATACCAGTGAAAGCTGTGATCCAGTGGGAGCTGTGATCCGAATGGAGAGAGAGGGCCCCTGCTTCCAGACTTAGAGAGAGAGGGCCCTTGCTTCCAAACTAGAGGAACCTATCCTTAGTGGACTGCACCCTGTGGACGAGTGACCCACACCACAGCAGTTTTGGGAAGACTGTTTGCCCGTGGGAGACGGACTCACATTGGAGCAGTTTCGGCAGGACTGCTGCTCATGAGATTAGAGCTACGCTGGAGAAGTTCATGGAGAGCTTGTCTCCCATGGGAGGGACTCACGGCATAGCAGAAGAAAGACTCCTCTCCCTGAGCAAACAGAAAAGGATCTGACCAAAACAAACTGACCAAAACTCCCACACCCTGTCTCCCTGTGCTGTCGGTGGGAAGAAGGGAGGGGCTGGGGAGAAAAAAAGGTGTTTTAAAGGCTTGTTTTACTTCTCATTATCCTCCTCTGACTCTGTTAATAATAAATTTACTTTATACCTTTAAATTTGAACCTGTTTTACCCTTAGAGTGTTTTCTCCCAGTCCTCATCTCAGCACATGAGCCCGTGATTAAATTTTTTCCCTCTCCTCTGCCCAGCTGAGAGCAAGAGAAGGTGAGCGAACAGCTTTCGTGGATGCCTGGCGTTTGGCCAGTGTCAAACCACGACAATGAAGAAGAGAATATCTTCCAGATAACCCTTTCAATAAGCAGCCTAAAGTGACCGATTCAAGTGCCAGTTTTCCGAAGTTCTTTAAATCAGCATGCATATTTCAATTATGCTGAAAATTACAAGCGCACGTCAGGAGCGACATTAGCACTTGGAGCTACAACCAGTTCCTGAATGAGGATCTGACACTATGTTCGCCTTTCACAGACATATAAAGAGCTTGGTTTTCTTCACTGTTTCACTGCTGATTGTCTAAGAAAAGTACTGCCAAAACCTACCAATGTGGATACAACTTTGTCCAGTGGTAGCATAACAGTGACATACATCTGGCAACAAAAACAATGAACTGAGGCACTCATCCACTCCAAAATAAAATCATGTCTCTATCCTGTGACCTGTATTTCAAAATCAGTCATATATAAACCATGTTATTTACTGCATGAAACAAAAGGAGCAAAGGTAAAAGAAAAAGCTACAGAACATGGATTATATGTTCCATAATAAAGCAAAGTTCTAGTAGCTCTGATACTACTTAACTAAACAGTAGCATCGGACTTCAGTTTGAATACTGACCCCTCTCCACGGAAACCAGCCCGTATTTACAAAACAGCCTTCTTGAATTTTGTTGCAAAGTCTTCCTCAGATTCTGCTTTACTCATTCCCAGAAAAACCAAGAGATTATATTAACATACAACACAAAAATGAAGCGGTCTATAACACAAAGGAATGCCTCATACATCCCCTGAAACAACCTCAGGTTATCAGGAAAACAAGGCATACCTAAATCCTTATAAAAGCTTATTGTACCTTACAGCACTGCCACTTCTGCCAGTCAGTCAGCTCATGGAAGACTGGCCCATATTCATCATCATTTTTCTAGCCTACCCAAGAGATGCCAGCCTTCCTAAACCACTAGAAATGGTTACAGGGCAAATTAAAACCTGCCCTTCAGAGATTATTTGTGTACCTTCTAGTTTTGAAAAATGTACCGGACAGATGACGATAAACATTTGTAAGAGAAAAAGCAGTAGGTCCATCAGGTATTTTTGGTAGTTATTAATAAGCAGTTTGCAGATGCAAAGAATACAGAAAAGCAAAGCCTGAGAGAATCCCATTTGATTCAAAGATAAAAAATACTTTTAAGGATAAAGCCAAGAAAAATGCAGTGAAAATAATACTGTTAACATACAGTCCAATAAAGTCATCTCTTTGGTCATATATTTTGAAAGACAGAATCTCAAATAGTAAGGCAGTAGTTTCTCAGTGATACTCTAGAGACCTAGACAGGTCTCTAATGAACTAATATATTAAGAAAATAGGCTTGGTAAGTGGGAATTTTACTCAATCTATTACTACCACAATATTTATCTGTTCTTCACTTCCAAATTATGATCAACAACAACATGACACTGTGAATTCAGGAGCAGGTCTGGCTTTGCAACCAGTTATTATTATTAACTGCATAAACAGAAGAAGTGATTTATCAAGACAGAGCTTAAAAAAAAAGCCATATACAGTCATAGAAGCGTGAATCCAATTACAGAGGAAGTGGAAAAAATCTTGTAATAGAACAGACAGCAGACAGAAATCAGGACAGTACAAATAAAAGCTGACATTAATAATTACTATAAAATAATTGTACAGTACAAAATTGGAATTTATTACCATCTCAGTGGGAGCACAAAAAGTTTATGAAATTAATAATGATTTAAAATTACCATACTAAAATTACATCTGTACAAGAAATTACTATTAAATTCATGGCAACAAACATCCCTCAGTACAGAGAGGGTACTGTATCAGTAAACAATAAACTGTCTGTAAATACGCTGGGTGATATCTCATTGCAATAGCCAACAAACATTTCAGGAAGACAAGAATCACTGGGCATTACAGAATACCAGAAAAAAAATTCTTCAAGCTCCATTCTATTATTTTCCCTTTTTTGCATCTATTTCCAGGGTGCACCCTCTGGCCCATTTACCTCTGTGACTTCCAAAATATTTTGTTTTCAAATTTTCCAATAGAAAACTTTGAGCATCACTCAGCTGACAGGAATCAGTTGCACTGACCATTCTGAGAGCAGACAAGCTGGTTCTACATTATTTGGAAAACTATCAGCAGTTTCTGTGCAGCAATGAAAATGGGAGGTCTAAGGAATGACTGACACATACCAAAACAGCATAGAACATATTCACTAGCCAATTAATTTTAGAACACTGAGACAATGAAATAAGCACCTAGAAGCCCAGGAGATCACACGCTGAGGCTTTTTGGAACGCCAAAAATGATGTTTGTATTCTGGTAGTTTGCAGTCTTAGATGGTTGTTGGTTTGGCAGTAGGTGCAATTGTTGGTTTGGCAATCTGCATGAGGTGCAGCTGCCAAACAGGTGCCCATAGAAGTGAAGTGTTTACACAGAGCCCTGTTTAAAACCAGTGCATAAGGAAGAATCACATTCCTCGTATTTTTATGAGAACATGAGTTCTTGAGAAGGTGCCAATAAAACTACTGTCCTGTACTGGCACATCCATACTGGTGACTGTTGTAGACCAACACTGTCCTTGGGTTCCCAGGTTCACTCAGACAGCTGCACAGCACCATAAAAGAGCAGGATATTCTACTCGGAACCAACCATTAACAGCAACGCCAGTTCCCAGACAAGTGAAACCACATTTAGCTGTCTTTTGATAAAATTTACTCTCAGCACTTCAAGTATTCCTATTATTGTTGCTGTAAAATTTGGTCAATGGAAAAACATCACAGCAGAGAGGGAAAAGACGATAGATACTTTACTGACAAAATTCAGCAATGCCTGACATAACAGAGCCCACCAAAATGTGCTGATGAAACCCAAGGGTCTTTCCAGTCTGCATAATAGATGAGCAGATAAAAGAGACCATTTACATTAATAGCTGCTAGATTCAAGTGAAAATATCAGTACTATAAAACACACTGCTATCTTAAGAACAGGTAAGAAGGCATATTTCTGGGGGAAAAGAAGGCTGCTCTAGCACTATAAAGGCTGCTGGCCTGCAGGTTTTAGCAGTTCTGTACCACTTTTGGAGCGTGCTGCCAAAGGAGTCTGCCTTTGTGTCTTTTCCAGGACATCTATCTTTGTACCTTCTCCTGCAGCATGTGTTCCTTCATTCCCTGCTTCTACATACCCAAGACTTGCAATTACCTTGGCACACTGAAACAAAAATATCCTTTTGCCTTATTGCTAGCTATCTTTTGGGGAATACCTTTAATAGATATTCCAAGTTTTTTTGTTTCCTTCACATAAGTGAAGGAAACATGAGGTTAAAGGGAATAGCAAAAATGGGTAACTACCAAAAATACCTATTCTTCTGCAAAGAAAGAAGAAAATCTTGTGTGCTCCCAACAGTTCCTCTCTCTCAACGCAGCCAAAGGATATATGGGCCAACAAAAGTCACAGCTCATCAAGCAGACACAGTGTTGCTGCTGATGAGCTACTGGGACTACCTCAAACATATCTTAAACCAGGAATGGTTTTACCTCCTACAGACTTCTAAGAACAGCACCAATTTGTCTTGTAGCTGAACTTCTAGCTGAAAGCACAAACATATTGCTTTTGACTTGAAAACCCACACAGCAAGCATACAGTGGCTCTGGTATAAAATTATCTGAGAGCCCAAACACTAGACTACCTTTTGTCAGTATTTTAGAAATTTTGGAGAGCTGTTTCTATTTAAATGCATGCAATCCTATTTCAATTGGTTTTGCTTTACACTTACCACCAATAATTATTTTCATTTTGCATTGTGTCTAAGGACTCTACTCAAGTACCTTAGAGTATCTTTTTTTTTTTCAGCACCTTCCCCCTTTATTTTGCCTACTACTGCCAATGAATGCTTTTAAAATAAACCAACCATTTAAAAACAGAAATTCTTTGTTCCTTGCCTGCGGGCAGGCAGCCAAGACTCAAGATTTTAAGAGGGGAAATGGCTTGGCAAGGCTTGTGAAGAAAATTAAAGCAAGCAGATATCAATAGGGACAGTATATCAATAGGCACAGTATGTTACACTTGCTGAACTTCCCCTCCTCCCACTGGGTCCATCTGGGCCCCAAAACATTTCTATATCTCTGTATCAGGTTCTGAAAAAATAATAATAATAATAAACATAGTTTTTAAAAAAACTCAGCTTCATTTTCCCTGGGACACTTTTCTTTATTTTCTCTTCATGCTTTATTGCTGCCATTCAGGTCACTGTAGGACCTTTGCTCCTTGATAAGAGTCACTTATGACAGAGCACAAGGCACCTTCTTGGCTTCTCATTTCCCAGTAACACTGCCACAATTTATCAATTGCAGGCTATGACAAGTATTCCCATAGTACCTCTGCTCCCTTGTGAAATTTCACAGCTGCCTTTGTATCACTCTTTCCAAAGCCCCCGAGACCCCAAAACTTCCACCTGAGATGATAATGTTTAACTAATTTTGACTAGTTTTATAAAGAGCCAAGCCTGCAGGATGATGCCTGTAGGTTACTGGTAAGAGAGGGAGTTTGACTGAATGTTTTAAAGAGACCTAAAAGGAAGGCAGGTGTCATTAAAGAGAATTAAGAGGGGAGGGAGGAGACAACTAACAAAGTGACAGCTGCAGTGGGGGAGAGATTGCCACTGCTCACACGTGTACACACGGTGTACAACACAAACACTATTCCTGTAGAATGGCCACAAAAAAAGGACTTGTTCCACTGGGGAGAAAGGAAGAATCTTGTCTAGTTTTCTTTCAAGAAACCCAAAGAATTCAAATTGAGTATGAATTTGCCCACCAAAATTATGTTTCTATGGCAAAACTGCAATACAGACGAGGCTTTGGATTCATGCTCCTTCCCAGTAGGCTGACCCAGGTGAAGATTTCAGAAAAATAACACTGGAGGAAATATTAAAGACAAGTGATTTCTTTTCTTCTACATCTTTTCTTCTACAATCTTATTTCTAGATTGACTTTTCAGCTCATCTGAGCATAATAATGGATTATGACAGACATTAGTTAACTGTAACACCTCAGTGGTGTGCACTGCAAAATATTTTCTTCTTAACATTAAGAAGAAGGTACCCAGAAATTTAAGTGGATTATTTATATCATGGTAGCCTCCTATTTCCTCAATATTACTGAAGAAACCAATTTCATTGGAATAAATTTTACATTCCCTTGTCTAGCCCTCTAGTCCAGGCCCTATTTTATATAGGCAAAATACTCATTCAGTTCTGAGCAATCCAAAATTAATCTTCTAAATTACATAGGCAAATGCTAATACACCAAATTTTTTGCATAGTTTGTAAAGTTTTTTTGTAAATCAAAGAAGAAAATATAGGAGGCTATTATCAATAATGCTCAGTCGAGAAAATCCAGGCCATAAAATGGCACAAATTATCAATCACAGGTGAAAGAGGTTGTTAAAAAACAAATAGCATATAAAGTACATTTTAGCAGTAAACTTGTGCCAGGAAAAATAAATTCATTTGAGTGACTGAGCCTCACAGATTTTTCACAGCTACTGAAAAATGGCTGGGTTTGACACTTACTAGTCTTCAGATACATTGACTACACAGCTGACAATTTTAGCTGACAGCATGCATTTATCCTACTTACAGTTTAGGTAAGATGCAAGAACTAGTCCCCTTTACTATTCTCGGAAAATGTACAAGTGATCATGAACTCCAGGGGAAATATCTTACTTTTAGCAGCTAAATGACATCCAATCCCCAAGATACACCACAATTTGTGATTAGCTAATACCAGTGCCTCCTTCAAGGATATAACAGCCCAAAGGAGTGTCTAAAAGCAGATACTACAAAAGCTTTAAAAAGAAAAGGGGGG
>VZRS01008066.1:38254-82879 GCA_013398055.1 Ifrita kowaldi
CACTGCGCCGTGCCCCTCAGCGGGGCCCGCAGTGACACCGCCGCAGCCGCCACGAGAGCCGCGCAGGTACCGGGACCCGGCGGGAAGGAAACGNCTCTGCGGGGAACTCGTCCTCACCCGTGCTCCGGGCACTGGGACCAGCGAGCGGAACGGGGCTCGGTACGTTTAGCCTAAAGAAGACTGAGAGGGGGTCTCGTCAATGCGAGTGCCAAGAGGATGGTGCCAGACTTTTTGTTGGTGCCCCGCGACAGGACGGCGAGCAAAGGCCGTGAACTAAAACACAAGAAGTCCCATCTCAACATGAGGAAGAACTTCTTTGCGTTGAGGGTGGCAGAGCACTGGAACAGGCTGCCCAGGGAGGTCATGGAGTCTCCCTCTCTGGAAACATTCAAAACCCCCCTGGGACACATTCCTGTGTCACCTGCTGTAGGTGACCCTGCCTTGGCAGGGGGTTGGACTAGGGGATCTCCAGAGGTCCCTTTCAACCCTACCGATTCTGTGATTGTTCGTGGCTAGAGTGGTATATAAACTTCCCCCTTGATAATCGCCGAAATAAAATTCATTGTGAGTGCAGAACGGTGCTAGAGAGTCACTCCAGGCTCTTCCTGCAAGGTGCTGTTTAAAGGAAGCTTGTATCAGTTAAGTAAAGGTGAACATAAGGACAAAGTAAAGAACATAAGGGCACGTTCAACAGCTGCAGAGTTGATAGCATTCAGAAGTAAATGTTGGTCACCTTATCTCAATCCCTTCAGGGCTGTCCCTACCCATACAAGCCGAGGTAGCCGGCTACAAGTCATCAGATTGATGTAGGAGAAACTTCTGCTTGCAACTTTGCATCCCCTGTAAAACAAGCACAGTTACAGCACGCGTTGTCCTGGCAGCTTCCTCAGCTCACCTGTGCTCCCCCTCCCCACCTGTCTCCCCGCACCTGCACTGCACCGTGCTGCACCTTCCTCTCCCTTCCAGCGTGCATCAGAGGCTACATGGCTTCTCCCTGCTTTTCAACCTTCATATTCCGCACAGGTTGGATGCAGGAAAAATCAGCATTTAAAGGCAATGCTGTTCTAGAAAAAGGGATGTTGATACATCAGAGTGGTTAGTGGCCTAGACCTAAATATGCAGACAAAACCCTTGGCAGGTGCCATGTCAGGTGATGAATCTGAGATGTGTGGTAAAAACTACATGACAAAACAATATCAAGCACTGTGTTTCTCTTCAGTGACATATGAAAATCAAACCTTAAAAGTATTTATATAGTCCTTATATTCATGGGTAATAATATTCTTGGCGTCATTTCAAGGGATAGATAAAAGCTCAGGACTGCAGGTATGTTACAGTGTTCTGTATTTGTCAAAATCAAAAAAACCCCCAAAATTAGATTGCTGTTGCAATGTTATTTCGTTCCTCTCCTGCCATTCATTATCTGTAGACAGTCCTTTCGAATTTAATTTGCATAGCTATTGCTCTGTCCTTTTCAAATATGTATTAAGAATTTCTTCTCATAATATGTTTGAACTGCTAAATGGTAATGGCTAGAGAACAGCACACTAATCAATATGCTCTGTGATTAGCATAGCTTCTGCCTCCTCGCTTAACCAATTAATCCTATAATCTGTTTATGCAGATAAGAATACAGGCAACTTTATACTTGCCTTACTGCCACTCCTATTTTTCCCTCTTCCTGAGCCCTTACCAGTTGTTTATACCCTTTCACTTTAGGGAATGGGCCTGATCTGGGCCTGTCTTTCCCCCCAAAGTGTATTTTTTCCCAAAATCGTGAATACTCTATACTTATTACTGCATTAAAGCTAACATTGTATTAAACCAGTGTATTAGTATTGCTTGAAAAACCTCTATAAGGCATGCTTGAAGAACATGTAATTATGTCATGTTAGTGTATCCTTTAGGCCATCTCTACATGTTTTCTGTGTTCAAACCATCTTCCATTTAGCAGACAGGGTCCCAAAGACCCAGATCAGCTTTGCAGTCCTACTAATAACTAGTGAAAGCTGAAATATAATATAAAATAATTTTTGTCTTTATACTCCAGGAAACTACAGTGAACTCGTAAAGAACAATGAAGGCAGATAAGTCATGGGAAAAAATGGTGAAGGCAACTTGTAGTTTTCAATTCAAAATGTAAAATTGATTAGGCTTTTTAAAAATAGGTATTTGTATCAGCCACTGTCATTTTTATTTTAGGTTTAATTGCCAGAACATTTTAGGATAACGGGAATGAAAAAAGTTCTGCTGGAATAATGCAAATATCTTGAAAGTGTGCATTAGTTCTAGTCTAACTCTCAGGAACTGAAATCACAATGTGGACTGTGGCTAGACCTTATATATGCACATGTTAACAAAAAATGTATTCTTGTCCTGTATTCTCCTGACCTTTCCCTCCCTCCCCTGCTTGATTTTGTTTTGTTTTCTTTTTAGTGTAACCATTATGTATTTTCAGTGGGCCCTTCATATTCCATTTTTTTTCAGTGATCCATTCTATGGTACAAGACTGATTAGCATTTTCATCTCAGAATTGAAATATGTCCTTCATGCTCACTCATTTTTGTTCCTGTAGTTAGAATATAGGCAACATCAGACAAGATCAGAATATGCCAGAACAGTATGTGATCTTGCAGTAGAACAAGTACTGTACTAATAAAGTTACATTTGAAAAGGGAGATGATCAACCAGAGCTGAATGGAATAGAACTGTTATAAAAGACAGATTATGAAATAGATCCAGAATTGTTTTTGGAAAGTGAGACATCAGCAGAGGCTAAAACTCAGGCCAGCCTCCTAGGAATGAAAATTTAACTGTAATTAAACAGGAACTGACTAAGGAGTTGACTGAAACTTTTTAAGTGACATGTAAGAAACTTTTAGCCAAAATTAAATATTTTGCAGACCTAGATGACAAGGAAGACATTTCTTCAATACTGCCTTCTTCACCATTGCAAGATAATTTACTCTTTAATTGATTATTTGCTTCTGAATCACCGAGGAAAAAGAGCAAAGGCTGACATGTACAGTTCCAGCCTTCCATTTACAACAGAAGCACGAAACAATCAAGATAATTTATGGTCCAGGTAGGAAGAAACACAAACCATTCCTGTAAAGAAGAGTGTATGTCAAGGCTCTGTTAGAACCTCAGGCGGGGGTGACCACTGGATACCAGTGTTCATGTGACTTCTCCACTGGGACAAAGCACCTGTTGGAAACCCAGTGCTTTCCTGCACTGATAGAGCAAGTTTACCTGTTTCATCATCTTTGGAAATATTCTGACTTAAAGAACTACATACTTGGTCTCAAATGCCTGCAAGGTATGAGCTGCTCTAGCTTTGGTGCATGCTGGAGGAGGAAGCACCAAAACTGCACAAGACAGAGGAGCAGGGAAACCTTTCTGAGGTGACTGAGCAGAAAGGATAAAACTTTTAACAAAATCGTGGTTAAAATGCAGTTCTCACAACTGCAAGTCAAAATTTAGGCCTTTGTTTCGTAGAAGCACTCAAGACCGACTCCTGTGTCTTTACCTCCATGTGTGTACAATAAAAGCAGCCCTCCAGCCTTGCATATTAAATATCCTTTTGCCGTAACAAAACACCCCTGATGATGCGGACCCAAACAAGTTCATATGGTTTCATAAATACATCCATATAAATGTTCTTCCCCGCACCGTAAGACCAGAACCCCAGAGAATGTGCTGGGGGAAGTGGGAAGATAAGGGGACCCAGGAGCAAGGGTGATAATTTTCATGGCATGCAAGAGCAGTCCTTGTAGGAGAGAGGAGGAGGCCTTTGTGCCTCGAGTGGCAGGGGGGGCTGTCCTATGTTGTCCCAAAATAGGTTCTTTTCACCTGGTGTGCAAGAGGCCAGTCCACACACAGAGTCGAGGTATTTGATTTATTTATAGTTCTGCACAGAAAGGGGTGCTGGGTGGGAAATCCACAAAGCCATCACTGCGACTATCAAAACTTTTCGCTATTTATACATTTTAGCANGTAACGGCGGCGGTAACAGCGGCCGTGGGTGTTGCTGCTGCTAATCGGGACTAGCGTCCCCCGTTCGCCCCAGCCCCGTGGCCAGGACTCTGCCGACATGAGCGACGTGGAGGAGAACAACTTCGAGGGGAGGGTGAGTNTCTTCTAATGTTGATTATTCTCTCGCTTCTCATGCTAATTCGTCTGCATGCTCAGTCTTTCTCTTCTTTTGAGTCGGTGGGTTTCTTGCAGCGGTGGTCTGTGAGTCGGTCACAGATCTCCCCCTGCCGGAATTACGTTCTACCCAGTCGGAGCTGGTTTCAGCACAGTTGCCGAGTTGCCTTTATTAGTTTCTTCCTTATCTTGGGAGTTCCGCCAAATGTCCCTGTGGCCTGTAAATTCTGCATTCTTGGTATCCACTATCAGTGACACGTCCTTCTTCCCAAGCTTTGTTAATCTCTCCCAGGTCTGATATCATTGAAACATGCCGAACCCTAAACCTTGACCTAAAGCAATTTTACCGACAACTGATTTGTCTTTTTAACGCCTGGACATCACTTAGCGCTTGCTTGTCAGCTACCTGTTTCAGGGATTAAATCTCTCTTCTTATTGATTAGGCTTGAAAGCTCACAAATATCAGACATCAAAGAACATCCTTTCTTAANGACCCGGGGACGGTGGGTGGCGGTGCTCGGCGGCCTCGGGCCTAGCGGGGGTGGGGGCAGCGCAACTTGGCTCTAAAATGGCTCCTTCAGGCGCTCGAGGCTTGCCTGGGCCGTGGGTGACGGCCCGCGTCCCTCTCAGCTCCCCGCGTCTCTCCCTCACACGCTCCCTGCTCCTATCGCCCCGGTGGGGCGCGGGTGCCGAGTCCCACTGCTGCGGGTCGGCCCCCGCCCAGCCAGCGCAGGCTGATCTTGTGCAAACGGCGCTGCTGTAGCCCCCGGCGTTCTTCCCCGCTGCTCTGTGTTCTTCCCGCGGTCCCGAGCCGCCTGGTTGCCCGGCGGGCCCGGGGGTCGCTGTCCTGCCTGTTCCCGCTTCCCCGGCCGCGGCCGGACCTCCGAGGCCTCCTCCCGCCCGAAAGAGGAAGGACCCCGCGTCCTTTTGTGCGAGGTGCGCGGTCTCTCTCGGCTCAGGAGCTGCCTTGGGCCGAGCTTCCTCCGGCCACTGGGGAGGTCCGGCCGTCGTTATTAAACCATTGAAACTCATCGATCGTGCAGCCGAAGGCTTCGAATGAGCTGCTGTGGCTTTGTAACCCCGTTAGGCCTGTGTCTTTCCTCTGATGGCTGCGGGTTTTCATGTACACATGTGACAGGTCCCTTCTATTTTCAGTGTTTCTGTGGTTTTGTTTTTGTTTTTCTTAGTGATGATCAGGGCAAGCAGGAATTAGAAGCTGCTTGAAACAGGAACGAACTGTGTGCTCCTCCATCACAATTTACTTTCTTTTTTGATTTTGCAGAGGTTTGTGGGGGTGGGTTTTTTTTGTTCGTTCTTTTAAGAGGTTCTTTAGAGGAACACTTAAGCATCTTCTTGGTGACTTTCTCTGATTAACCAGTGACAGCAGCCTTGTAGTTACATATATAGTTACTATCTGGGGAAACAAACAATAAAATTTTGGAAGAACGGCATTACGTTCCAAAAATTACTTTTACATGACTATTGTTGCCATTTTTGTGGTGATAAAAAAATTCCATAGGATGCAAGTTCTTTACGTAGCTGTGCAATAACTGCTGCTGCTTCCTCGCATGAGGCAAACAAAACCTGTTCTTGTGTTGGTTGCTTGGACAAAAGGTGGCTGTGTAGCTAAGCAGTATTGGGGTAAATAAACAGATCTTTGAAGGGGAAACAATTGTTTCTAAGTTTCAGAAACTTGAGCAGTGAGTATGCTTGATCGGTTTTGGTTTTTTTTTAAGATGACGTCAGTCTCCCATTTTACAGTCAAGATTTATATCTTGAAGGATTATTTTCTTTTCTGCATTCCCACAGTGGGTTATTGTTAGGAAAAAAATTATGCTAGGTTAATTGTCAGAATATTGGTCTTGGGTTCCTTGATGGATCTGTTGTTCATGTTACAAAGCTGTTACAGCTCTGTAATTTCAGTATTTCTGCACACTGCCTCCTGCCAAATGTAGAAGTAAAATGTTTTGAGAGTACATGAAGTCCGAAAAGTCCTACAGTAGCAGTTTCTGTGACTTCTGCTTATCAGTTTTTCCTTTTTTTTTTTTTTTGTGGTGGAAAATTTACCTGTTGGAAAGAACTGCTGGATTTCTAGTTTGAGGGTTTTGTGGTTCTACTGAAGAACATTTGTAAGCCTTTTTATTTTTTTTCTTTTTCAGTAATACTGCTTCGTTGTGATGGTAGTAAAATACTTGAAATAAGAAATTATATTTCAGATTAATATTGTATATTTAATTTCAGTTGAAAGTGCCCACAGGCTTAAAATGAAGCCCATGTAACTTTGAGGCTGTAGTGTTTAGTCTGCTGTTTCCAATTGGATAGGACTCTGTCAGGCACTGAATGTCCTGGTGTTTCAGTTTGCTACATCCAGGCACAGGGCACCGAGAGTAAAGCAAAGGTGTTCACTGGGAGAAAGAACTGCAGAAACTGGAAGAAAGTTTGTAAAGAACCTGTTTTCCTGGAAATTGGCACAAATAAGAATTCTGAGTTCCCTTTCAATTCTTCCACTCCCTGTCAGTTTAAGTGCTGATTAGTGTGATGTGCTTTTAAAAACTAAATGCCAAAGGAGTAAGGGAGTTCTGAGTTTAGTTTAGGGCCTTTTATATTTTTTCTATGTAGATGCATATTGTCCCAAAAGCACTTTGGTGAAAATTGAGTATGATCAGAATTATTTTAGAAGCTAATTTGATCATCAGTAAGGTACTGTCCACATATGTGCTTTGCCTCTAATTTGTGATTTTAAAATCATATTATCTAATCTGAACAGGAAATTGAGAGTAATTATGGAAATAACTTTCCAATGAAATTGCTTAGTTTGCAGTCTTTTAAAACTTCCATTTCTCAAGTATTGGGTAAAATCATATTTTCCTTCTTGAACTCACTCCTTTATTAACCTTTTTTTTTAAAGCAAATATTAATCAAATATGCTCAGACTAATCAACATCTGCTCTGGTTTTGTGTCATTTGGTTTCAACTTAAACAAGTTCTCTTAATAATGTGGCTGGTTGAACAGAAGAAAGCCCCCCCCTCAAGCATGGTGATTTAATGTAAAGAAATTGACAGAAGAATTAAATATATAGTGGATGTACTAGGGCTAAGTTTATGGACACTAAGAAGAAAAAAAGATTTTAAGTCATGCTTCTTATCCTGTGGCTTGGTTTTGGAAACATCAAAGTATTTTGTCAGCATTGAATGCTTCTTATGGGCAAATTAGACAAATTCTGTCAGATGACAGGCAACTTTTGCTTCCTTTCATTTTTTTGTTATTTTTAATAGGTTGTTGTTTATTTGGTGTTCGATCTGTGGTGCAACTTTAGATGTTTCCCAGAGCAATGAACAAGAGGGAGTCTGAATAAATCTGCACTTCAGTAGCTCTGCTTGAAACTTTGATTGGGTTGTTTGGGGGTTTTTTGAGCTTCTGGTAACATTTGATTTCTGCAATCTTAAAAGTTTAGTGGTTTTTTACCAGTATTAATGTGCTGTTCATCTAAATAGATAAAACATTTTATCAGAACAAAGGTAAAGTTCCATTTTACGACTCTATATTGTCTTCATTCTGATGAGATGCCTCCTCCTGCTCTGTGCAGGATCTTACAGTGAGATAAATAGTATAATGTAAAAAATACTTCAAGAAATATGTTTTTGCTTGTGGCCCATCTTGTTAAAGGAAGTATATGCATGTTTCATAGGTATGCAAGTGGCTTTTGGGTCAGTTTAGCTGTGAAAGTGCCTTATATTTTCTTCATGAAGTTTGGATTTAAATACCTAAATACTTACGGAATTACCTAACTGATCAACTTTGAGATGATTTCTTGGGAAGAAAAAAACCCAGGGGTGTCGGGGTCGGGCTTGCTCAGTTATTGTATTCCATCTCTCCTGCGGTGGCAGTCTGCCACCTCTGTGGAAAGGAGGGCGTGTTGCTTCCCATACCTCTTGAAACACAGGCACAATAGACTGCTAATGCTCAAGGGTTCTGCATTCGCTTGGGGAGTGTTGTGATCACCCTGCAGTGGCTAATGACCAGTGCGGGAAACGAGAGTTTTTCTGAAAGTCCAATTTTTATTTTTTGTTGTTTTTAATCAAGCTTAATAAATTCTGGATTGTTCTGGACCATATCTGCTGGGAAGACTGCTCCTTTTGAACACAAATTCTTTTTACTGTCTTCCATGTGTGGTAACGGAGTGACTACAGAACCCTGCCTGAAGAGGTGTATTTTCAAGCCTCAGTGAGAAGATTAACTTGTAATTTCAAAAAGTTTATTGCTGAAGCCTCTTCTTTTTTCTTTCTTTTCATAAGTGGGATCATTGAGAAATACATAAAGTTTGCTTATGGTAGTAACTTTTAAAATATCCATGTCTTCAAGGGTAACAGCTTATGAGATGCTTTTTATACAGAAGCTTATTATGTATGCTATTGTAATATTTATAGAAGAGTAGCTAATTAAGGGATTCCTTTTATTTTTAGTATAGTGGCAGATCATAGTATGAAGCAAAAAGCATTTAACTTCTCTTATGAGTTTCAAGGAAAGTTGGTAGATTCCTGTCAAAATGTAATCTTGTCCTTATAAGTGAGATGTCACTAGCTTAACAGTTTTATCCAGTGAATGTGGGCTGCTGCTAAATTCATGTTTCGTTTTTGACTGCTTACATTTTTCTGTCCCCTTTTAATAGAGTTTGACTTCACTTATTTTTTTAGTTTGGGTAGGAGTTTTTAACAGGATTTTTGGAAATGGTATTGCTAGACTACTTGTCCTATCCTTTTTTTCACGCCAGGTCAAATGAATTTCACCTGAAATTCCTGTGTGATTTAATGATTTTTTTTCCAATTTCCCATGCTTTGCTGTAGAAAGCTTAAATTAAACTTATATAATTATTTTTAGTTAGCATCTCCCTCTAAATATTGTTAGCCTTTCAGTCATACTTTGAAATTGTAAGGTGGGAGTTGAGGTAAGGCATGACATGTTCAGGACAAAAGAGTAGCGTGAAAGAACAGGGGGTTGTTTTGTTTGGTTGGTTTGATGGGGGTTTTGTTTGTTTGGTTGGTCAGTTTGTTTTGTTTTGTTGTGGTTCCTCCCCATGTTCTTTATGATACCTTCTCTCAATGGGTGGAAAATGGAAAGAATACTTCTTCAAGACTTCTGCAATTCTCCTCTGCGTAAAAGTGTTTTTAATGCTTTTAAAACAGTAATTTTATTGGAAAGTAGAATTTATTTTGAAAGATGCAAGGAATTTAAGTGATAGAACTTGGATCAGTTAAACAGTTTTACCAGTATGAATGAAATACATGGACTGACTGATGCCTTGCTCAGATGGATCATCTAAAGTTGCTGATAGTTGTTCGGTGACTGGGTTTATATGATCATGGAGTAATGGGGGAGGAGGAGAGATCCTTTCCATATAACTTTGGTTCGTTATTCTTCCTGGGAAGAAAGAAGGTAACAAGGATTAAAATTACTTCTCAGTGCTCTCTTTAAATGCTTCTAGCTGTGCATTTTATCCAGAGAAGCAGTAACTGAAGCTGCAAACCTTAGATTTTGTGTTTGTCTATGATTTTGGCTCCAACTTTTGATTCTTGGTGAATCATTAGTCCCATTTCCTGGTTTGTATTTGAGGAAGCCACTGCATCTTCCTCTGAAGAAGCGCACTGTTACAATTGAGTTGGGTTTTTTTAATTATTTGGGGGGCAGGTAATGTTTTTTGTTTAGGTGGGGGGTGGGGTTGATGTTTTGGGGAGAGGTGTTTCCTGGGAAAAGTGTTATTGGCAGATACAGGATTTGTTTTGAAAGGGAAGTCTGATCTGAAGAATATTACAACGCTGTTTCTTTTCCTGCAGGCTCTAGTGACAGCGAATCTCGGTAGTTCGACATGGGGATAGGGAATTACCTGCCTACAAGTTTGTAAGGGTGAAAGTAGTGACTGGATAGCTGCATAATAAAGCCCAAGGCATTAAGATAGGTACTGTTTTGTAGGAAGGTGGTGGGATGAGAAGCTGAGTTTAACCTGAGTCTCATCTGTGGCCCTTAAATGACTGAGGATCTTTAGAACAGAAAGTGCTGAGGAGCCAAAGTGCAATTTTATTCCTTTCTCTCCTACACAGTATTTAATTTCTGTGGTAAGAATGGAGCTAAGATCAGACTGGTACAAAGTTGAGAAATTTTAGTGCATTGGGGTAATAGAGTTGTCTGTTTTCTTATGTTAAAGATGATACACTAAGAATGTTGAATACCTTTGTCATATGTACTGCAGAATGGATATAAATAGTTTATGAAGAACAGTTGGGTTGGTCTGGGATATGGACTAATATACAGCTTGCTAATTGTTTCGTTATAGTAGGAAGAAGAGGAGAAAAATTCTTTAAAATCTCCCGTTATGACTCCTTGAAGCTCTGAACCCCTGATCCCTGCCTATAGTCTTGCTGATATAAGTATTCCTAGGTACTTTTTCAGCATCATCCTTAAGTCCTTAAACTTCTGCAGGTTATTGTGATTCCCTTAGTCTCCTTTTGAAAGCATTATAAGAATTATAACTAGGTGAACTATGTTGCATCAGAAGATGAGATGTAATTGCTTGCCAATGACAGTGTGCAACTGTTATCAGGTAATCTCTCTTCAGCTGCAGTTTACATCTACAGTTACTTGGTCAAGGAAGTTTGAAATCTCTAAGAATTTGCACTGTCCCTTCTGTCACTCCAGTTTTCAAGTTTTATATTAGTGAATGCAGCCCTTAAGGGTCTTAAATATACTTCCAAAAGGACATAACCTATATGAAATTATGTAATATTTGCTTCTGTCAACTTAATACAGCTTTGCTGTCATAGGTGATATTATTAAAGGCTCTGTGGGTGGTATCATAAGATGCTTCAGTTGAATAGCTAAGGACACTAAGCTGACTTCTACATCGTATGGGAGCAGTTGGGTCTGTGGTATTTTTGGCACCTACCAACATTTGTAGATTGTGCAGGACCAGGGTGGGGGGTGGGAGAGGATTGTTCCAGTCTCCAGGGTTCTTGTTCAAGAATTGATCTTTCAAATGTAAAAAGTATGGACAGTGCAGTACCCTTATGAAAAAGGAGTGTCTGAGGAGGGTGAATTCTGCCTTTTTATTGAAGGGTGTTTTCTGAATCTGGCGTCACTTTGAATGTTTTTCTTTATTACTGATCGTTTTTACTAGGGAGAAAAATTGGCAATTGTTGCAAAGGATGAGTTATAAAGAGAAGAATTTAGGAGGCTATCAAACATTGAAGAGCACGAAGACAGAGGCGAGGTGATAAAAAAATCATGTTAGTGGTTCTGAGAGAAATTTTTCTTTATTGCAAACAGTGTATTTCAAATGTCAAAACACCAAATCAAATTTGGTAATACATAAAGGCACGTACATAATTTATTTCAGTGAAGTCATGTAGTTAGCTCAACACATAGCCACCATCTTCCTAAGGGTAACCTGTTATGTAGACCTGGTTACATGGTCCACCTGTCACAGCCAAGCATTGAATTTGGTGTTCATTGTTAAAGTTGGCAGGCCTATCATCCTAATAGGTGATGTTCTCCATGTGTCCTTTGTCCTTTTTATTGAGGTAAAGGGGAGTGGTAGTGTGGCTGTAATAGTTAGTAATGAGCCTCTTAGGTTCCATTTCTGGTGAATTTACTGTCTTGAAATGTGAGGACAGCATCCTCTGAAAAGAACTCCAGCCCAAAGTAATGAACAATTTTAACTGCAAAAGAAAATGCAAATCTGGACATAGGTAGAGTAAGAAAGAAATCGAGAAAAAAATTGTGAGAACAGTCAGGAGGAGAAGTCATGCAAATAAACATGAAGTGTAACACCTTTGGGAGGGGAACTTGCTATGCAGTTTTTCATTAAGTATTTTGTGAAGTTACAGATGTGTATAGCATACTGTTCTGTAGGGGGTTTTATAGTTAAGCTCCCTAGAAATGCTGTACACTGTAAAATGTGAGGAAATCCTAACCTGCTCTTTGTTTGCTTGTTTTCCTAGTTTTTCTCTTGTGTGCCCTACCATGCAAGAAAAAAACCCCTCCTGTTTTTACCTTTGTTGGATTGCTTTAACTATACTATTCTACATCTTAGTTTATATGGATTATATAAGGAAAACAGGATAACAATGAGGAAGAAAAAGTAGGAAGAATAATAATTTATGTTTCTTAAACATATGTGCATGTATTATGTGAGTAAGTATGTGCATAGATAGGTTTTGACTGGAAATCTTTGGCTATTCTGTTGAATAATAATCTGTAGGAGTAAAATTTGGGATATTCAATACTGAGAAGCACGTAGTTATTATTTTAGGGGGGGGAATCACTGATATCAATACTTCAATATATTTGTGCTAAATAGTTTTTAGAGTGTCTATGTATCTTACCAAAAAAATCTCAGAGGGGAGGAGGGTAGCTTTGCAAATACAGTAAAACACTGAGAACTCAGTAAGCTTATTGTTAGAACATAGACACTTATACAGTTTTAAAGATACTTTTTAAAAAGAGTTGTTTTATAAAATAGTTTCTTGCACTTTACCTGCTGGCTTTTCAATTTGGTAGATAACATCTGAACTCCAGCAGAGTTTTATAATCCCCACGTGCTTAAATATACTAAATGTTCTTTTTCCATTAAGGTTAATGTTCGTGAAGAAATTGAAGAGTTTTTTCCAAGAATGTGGAAGATAAATCAAGATAAAAGAAGGCTAATGAAAAGTATTAAAGATCAGAAAATTAAAATTGAATGGGGGAAAAAATTGAACAGAAGATTGGTCAGATAGAAGCACTTGAATATTTTTTTAAGGCTATAATGAATTGTTTGAATTGGGGAAGAATACACGAAGTATGAAAAATGAAAAACTCAATGAAGAATGAAGAAAAGTAGAAAGCAAGAGTGAAGTAGAATTAAAAGAATCTGGAAGAATGAATGGGTCCTAGGTTAAGTAAATGTATGGTTTATGTTCCAGTGTCTGTATGATCAAGTTGTAGATGAATTTGCATGATTACTTAGTTAATAGAGAATTGGTGATCTGGTTCAAGCAGGGAACTATTTGAGGCAAGCATACAATATTAACAGTGGGTTAGCAAAATGAAATTTGTTTTGGAGGGTATTGCCTAACCATTTGTTTTTCAGGAGCAATCAATATAATAGTATTACTGTACTTTAAATGTTAGGAGTTAGGCATTTACACAACCAATACCATTTTTAATACTGTCTTTTTTGTTAGGAGTCTCGCTCCCAGTCAAAATCTCCAGCTGGGAGTCCTGCTCGTGTAAAATCAGAGAGCAGGTCAGGATCTCGCAGTCCATCGAGGGCTTCCAAACATTCTGAATCGCACTCTAGGTCAAGATCAAAATCAAGGTATGTTCAGAAAGTCATTCATGTCAACTCAGTGTTACTGCTGTTGTTTTGGTAGATCGATGAAATTTCTCCTGTTGTAAAAGTTAAAAACTTTTTGGGGTGTATTAACAGGGATATGTTAATTTGCATGTTTGTGCTCATATAGGTGGACAAAGTTGGGAAATGATTTCATGGATATGAACAGAGAAGTACTATAAATAGAAATAGTAACATAGAAATCACAACTGAAATGTGTAGGTCTGTGTCTTCCAGGAGGGAAAAAATGGATTGCATTTCAATTCTGTGAAGCTCTTGCTTCCTTCTCCCAAAATTGTTCCTGGGAGAATTCTTCTGTGGACCTCTCCTTCAGGGGGGGAAAAAAAAAAACAAGTGAAACCTGGTGCAAAGGCAGTCAGGGTTAGATAAAAAGAGTAAGCTCTCTAACTGTTGGAAATACTGAAAAACACTGCTTGTGAATGTTCTTGACATTTTTTCATTGGAGGCTTTAAAAATGTAATCAAAAACTACATCTGAAATTGGGTGTAGATAGGTTCTTGATCTATGAGAGTTTTAAGATTTAATTTAAATTTTTCAGTGCTGCACATGTCCTTCTCTGTCCTTTTCTACCCCAAGTATGGATGTGTGGAGGTAAAACTTTATAGCTCTCAGTTCTGGCAGAGCTTGCGTGGATCAGAAGAGGAATGTCTTGGGCTTTTTTCTCTAAATATGCCATGAATATTACCTGGTTTATACTACCTATCTTCTCTATTCCTTTTTACCAACATACTGATGGAAATGGGGAGAGCTACTGAATCTTTCTTTAATCAACCAAGAGAGAAACCAGAAAACAGCATTTGTAACACTAGAGGGGAAAGAGGAATAGTCTTAAGTTGTTTCTCCTTCCCAGAGGCATCAGTAACACATCTTCTCTATTTATACGCTTCATTCGAGAGCAGCTGAAAGAGTTGCTGTGCTCTGAATTGCCAAAGTTCAGCTAATGTTGCGGTTTCTCTTCTTGCAGTGTTTAGCCAGATGATTACCTACCTGTTTTAAATTGAGCTTATTGTCAGCAAGATGTGTGCAAAGAAATGCTTGAGGAGTTAAGCAGGTGTTTGAGTTTTGCTTTTTTTTTTCATGTCTAGACAAACTTCACTTGTAGATATTGCAGGACTGTAGCCTTGCCAGATTTTTCAATTTTTCAGTCAAAACAGTACTTTACAGTGTGGCATATCTAGTTTCTGTGTCACTGTGCAATTGTTACTTAGATAAGCAGCCAAGCTGATGTACATTTAAACTTCGAAATTCCTGAAAATTGTTGTGAAAATAATCCTCAGTGTATACCAGAAGTACTCGCAAAGAGTTAAAAATGGTGCTACTGAGCAGGTTATTGGAGATCCATGCAATCTTTAGATGTGCAAGGTAGAAGAAGCTTAATGGTTTTAATTGTAGAGATCATCTAAAAAAAGACTTTTCTCTAGAAAATGTATGGTTTACAGTTAAATGCATTATGTGCATATGACCTGACTGAAGGCTTTCTCTTTGTCGAAGATCCAGGTCCAGAAGACATTCGCACAGACGTTACACTCGTTCCAGATCCCATTCTCATTCTCATAGGAGACGTTCTCGAAGCAGATCGTACACACCAGAGTACCGTCGTCGAAGGAGCCGTAGTCATTCTCCAATGTCCAACAGGAGAAGGCACACTGGCAGCAGAGTATGTCACGTTCATAAAGGCTGAGTATCAACAAAGCAATTGCTGCTTGTATTGGTGCAGTCCAGGTTACCTGCAGGCTGAGCTTGACCTGCTGTGTTGTTACTGGGGGATACGGGAATTGGGTGGGAGTGAGGGGTATGTGTGGGGCAATCTCTGTCCTTACAGCTGAGCACTTGTTTCTTGGGCCTTCAACTGGCAGGGAAGTTGTAGAAATTAATTGAAAAACATTCTATTGCAACTCAGTATGTGCAGATACAGTGACATCTGCTTCCATCAGCTCTAGAAGTTGAGCTCTTCTGATGCTACTTTTGTTACAGG
This sequence comes from Ifrita kowaldi, assembly GCA_013398055.1. Classification (NCBI taxonomy): domain Eukaryota; kingdom Metazoa; phylum Chordata; class Aves; order Passeriformes; family Cinclosomatidae; genus Ifrita; species Ifrita kowaldi. Next base: position 53,765 of record VZRS01008066.1, read on the forward strand.
TCCAAGTATATGTAACCTTTACAAAAATGAGACTACCTCTGCGTGTGCTGGCAACCTGACAGTATTGATAAGATTGACATGGGGATTCAGAGAAGGAAATTCCCAACTGTTTATTTGCTTATAGAGCATACATTGAAGGTTGCTTGTGATTTTATGCTTCTGATTATTTAATTTGGTTTACCTTGAAACAAAGCCCTGTGTTATTAGGTAAAATGTAAATCTTTATAATAGACTAGAAAAATTTACGGTTGTGAAAAGGAGGAGCAGTAAGTCTCCCAAAATGTAAATGAGAAGTGTCTTTGCACGAGGAGGAGAAACTATAGCTGGACCAACCAAAGTACTAATCTTGTCATTCTGAGGAGAGATTTCTCCCAGTGTCCTCCTTTGTAACGGCAGAATGGTTGGGGTTGAAAGGGACCTTTGGAAATCAGGTAGTCCAATGCCCCCTAAAGCAGGCTAACCAAGAGCAGGTTGCACAGGATCACATGCAGGTGTGTTTTGACCACCTCTAGAGAAGGAGACTCTGCAGCCTCTCTGGTCAGTCTGTTCCAGTGTTCAGACAGCCTCAAAGAAGTTTTTCTTCATTATTTAGATGGAACTTACCATGTTTCAGTTTGTGCCCATTGCCCCTTGTCCTGTTGCTGAGCAGCACTGAAGAGGGTCTGGCCCCATCTTTGTGATGCCTGCCCTTGAGATATTTGTATGCTTTGATAAGATGCTCTCTCAGTCATCTCTTCTCCGGTCTAAACAGGCCCAGCTCTCTGAGCCTTTCTTTATAAGAGAGGTGTTCCAATCATAGTATCATAGTCCTCCACTCCAGTTTCTTGTCTAATCTGTTTCAGTCCCTCAGCTTCTGGTTTCACATCACTTCAGGCTGATCTAAATGAGTGTCATTGCACACAGCTACACAGCTCTGCCTTTTCCTTGTCGAGGGCAGTGATACGTTTCTGATCCTTTTAGTTGTAATCTGGTTTAGTCTGCAAGATTTTTTTATTAATTCTGTCAAAAAGCATACAGGGGTTTTTTTTGCATGCCTACCCTGGTGAAGCAGATCACTAGGAGCAGGTAATACCAATGTGAGGGAGAAGACAAGAGTGGGGAAAGGAAGGGCAAGATTCCAGCAGTGCCAGCATGCAGTGGCTTAAGCTGTTGTGAAACATTGTCCGTAGTAGCTTTTTATGGATTGTTGCCAGCATGTAATCGCTATGAAGGAAACATTAACCTAGCGTCTTGAAAAATTGGCAGAAATAGCTGAACTTCAAGGGGGTTAGCTGTCTTTGTGGTGAAAGGTGGAAGAATCCACTTTACTACTTCAGGAAATAGGATGCTTTGCTATGTGAAGACATTTTTCTGCGTTGGAAACAACTTTGTGAAGCAGTACAAGTGTTTTCACTGTGAATTTCTCAGTAATTCTAAGGAGTAGTTCTAGTAGTGTCAAAATGAAACTGAAATCAGACAGATTTGAAATCCCCTTAATAACAAGGTCCTAAAGACACCAGGGAAATTGGTAGCAATTTTGTCACTTCTTTTCTTGCAGAGAGAGCTTGCATACTGGGTTGATGGGAGGCAGTACAAAAACGTAATACAAAAGCTGCCCTTTAGTCCTCCACAGTCAGTTTAGGCCTTCCAGTGGTGATGTAGTTGACACTTTGGGTCTGTAGACTGATCTCAGTACTTCTCTTGCCTTAGCAAAGTTAATAGGGTTTAGGTGTAAGAGGGATATGTTAAAAAAGGGCAACAGGTGTGGATGTGTGGAGGAATTTACCCAAACAATGATTTAAAAGACAGATTTCATTATACTCACAGGAGTTCGGTAATAAAATGAGTATAGCTGCCAGTGCAATTGAACTATCAGATAGATTGAAATATGGAGTAAAAAATATATATCTTGACATCTATAATTAAAACTTGGATTACAAACTGCTGAGCTTGTGCTCTTCAGCTATAGTGAGAAATTGCAGAAGATTCATGTCTTAAAACAGAAGTTTGAACTTTGACAAATGGAAAGAAAGGAGCTTCAAATATACAAGTAGTGCAGGTGTCTTATTTTCACAATAGGTTCTTGAACAAATGCACTGAAAAAATATGACAGAAGATCTAAACTTTTTCACTCTTTGAATCAGGCTGAAAAGCAGGCTCTGAGGCATAAATTACTGTGTGTAGATGACCTATCTGAAACTGAAATACAAATTTCAGCTGTGTCAACTTCCAGTTGTTATTTTGGCAGAAACATTAAATCTCTCTACTTGTTGCTGGTGTTTTAAATTGCTGCATCTACTATTAAAGGTGCCAGAAGCTTAACTGAAAAACATGTTGCTTTTGATCAAAATAATTCTAACAGAGGATTTGGCATTAGATACAAATTCTCTCATGTAGAGAAATCTTGAACCTAAAAGAAAACTTGTACCTTGTACTATTACATATTTGACTTTGTCTAGTTGAAGTGAAATTTATTAAGTATCCCACATCATGTTAGAGAGTCAAAAGTTTTGCGCTGAAGAAGTATGCGTGCTTTTGGATTACAGTTTCACAGAACTGGCCTTCAACNTTTCAGTTTGTGCCCATTGCCCCTTGTCCTGTTGCTGAGCAGCACTGAAGAGGGTCTGGCCCCATCTTTGTGATGCCTGCCCTTGAGATATTTGTATGCTTTGATAAGATGCTCTCTCAGTCATCTCTTCTCCGGTCTAAACAGGCCCAGCTCTCTGAGCCTTTCTTTATAAGAGAGGTGTTCCAATCATAGTATCATAGTCCTCCACTCCAGTTTCTTGTCTAATCTGTTTCAGTCCCTCAGCTTCTGGTTTCACATCACTTCAGGCTGATCTAAATGAGTGTCATTGCACACAGCTACACAGCTCTGCCTTTTCCTTGTCGAGGGCAGTGATACGTTTCTGATCCTTTTAGTTGTAATCTGGTTTAGTCTGCAAGATTTTTTTATTAATTCTGTCAAAAAGCATACAGGGGTTTTTTTTGCATGCCTACCCTGGTGAAGCAGATCACTAGGAGCAGGTAATACCAATGTGAGGGAGAAGACAAGAGTGGGGAAAGGAAGGGCAAGATTCCAGCAGTGCCAGCATGCAGTGGCTTAAGCTGTTGTGAAACATTGTCCGTAGTAGCTTTTTATGGATTGTTGCCAGCATGTAATCGCTATGAAGGAAACATTAACCTAGCGTCTTGAAAAATTGGCAGAAATAGCTGAACTTCAAGGGGGTTAGCTGTCTTTGTGGTGAAAGGTGGAAGAATCCACTTTACTACTTCAGGAAATAGGATGCTTTGCTATGTGAAGACATTTTTCTGCGTTGGAAACAACTTTGTGAAGCAGTACAAGTGTTTTCACTGTGAATTTCTCAGTAATTCTAAGGAGTAGTTCTAGTAGTGTCAAAATGAAACTGAAATCAGACAGATTTGAAATCCCCTTAATAACAAGGTCCTAAAGACACCAGGGAAATTGGTAGCAATTTTGTCACTTCTTTTCTTGCAGAGAGAGCTTGCATACTGGGTTGATGGGAGGCAGTACAAAAACGTAATACAAAAGCTGCCCTTTAGTCCTCCACAGTCAGTTTAGGCCTTCCAGTGGTGATGTAGTTGACACTTTGGGTCTGTAGACTGATCTCAGTACTTCTCTTGCCTTAGCAAAGTTAATAGGGTTTAGGTGTAAGAGGGATATGTTAAAAAAGGGCAACAGGTGTGGATGTGTGGAGGAATTTACCCAAACAATGATTTAAAAGACAGATTTCATTATACTCACAGGAGTTCGGTAATAAAATGAGTATAGCTGCCAGTGCAATTGAACTATCAGATAGATTGAAATATGGAGTAAAAAATATATATCTTGACATCTATAATTAAAACTTGGATTACAAACTGCTGAGCTTGTGCTCTTCAGCTATAGTGAGAAATTGCAGAAGATTCATGTCTTAAAACAGAAGTTTGAACTTTGACAAATGGAAAGAAAGGAGCTTCAAATATACAAGTAGTGCAGGTGTCTTATTTTCACAATAGGTTCTTGAACAAATGCACTGAAAAAATATGACAGAAGATCTAAACTTTTTCACTCTTTGAATCAGGCTGAAAAGCAGGCTCTGAGGCATAAATTACTGTGTGTAGATGACCTATCTGAAACTGAAATACAAATTTCAGCTGTGTCAACTTCCAGTTGTTATTTTGGCAGAAACATTAAATCTCTCTGCTTGTTGCTGGTGTTTTAAATTGCTGCATCTACTATTAAAGGTGCCAGAAGCTTAACTGAAAAACATGTTGCTTTTGATCAAAATAATTCTAACAGAGGATTTGGCATTAGATACAAATTCTCTCATGTAGAGAAATCTTGAACCTAAAAGAAAACTTGTACCTTGTACTATTACATATTTGACTTTGTCTAGTTGAAGTGAAATTTATTAAGTATCCCACATCATGTTAGAGAGTCAAAAGTTTTGCGCTGAAGAAGTATGCGTGCTTTTGGATTACAGTTTCACAGAACTGGCCTTCAACACTTGTTGCTCTCTAGATGAAAGAAGCAGGTGACTTTCATCCAGTTTACAAGTGGAAAGATTAACTTTCAAATGTAAATATTGACTTTCAGTATAGTTGGATAGGAAATGCTGAGGGGGAGGAAGTTTCAGTAGAAGCTAGATTATAGTTCAGTTGTCTGTGCTTAGGTGTTCAAGTGCTGACATGTAGTGTGGGCAGCTGGAGGCAGTGTGCACTCTTTAGTGCCTGTGGTGACTGTGCAAAAGGGCTGAAGGTGGGAGTTCAGGCTGGCAGAACTTCTCTCAGCACAGATTTGTATGTGGTGTCTGCCCCTTGTTGGTAATTTCAGTATGAAATACTGATAACATGGGTTCCTGTTGTTTTGTAGCTTTTTTGTAGATCAGAATGCTTAAATTTTGTCAACTGAGTTTTTTACAAACATGAGAAGTTCGTCTTGGTCTTTTTTCTAAAATAAAAACCATTGAAAGTAGTTGCTTTTTGAAATTATCTTACTGTTAGAATGATAACTGTTGGAGTGTTAAGCTTTGTATTAACCTGTTCAGTTTTCTTCAGATTAAATTTTTTTGTAATTGATAATTTTTTTTATGTAAGATTGTTTGGGTTTTTTTAAACAAAAATTAATTGGAGTTGAACATTTGTGTTACCAGGCTAATCCAGATCCTAATACCTGTCTTGGAGTGTTTGGTCTCAGTTTGTACACTACTGAGAGAGATTTGCGTGAAGTCTTCTCCCGTTATGGACCTTTGACTGGTGTCAATGTGGTTTATGATCAACGGACTGGACGATCAAGAGGATTTGCTTTCGTTTATTTTGAGAGAATTGATGATTCCAAAGAGGTAAATGCATGCTTTACTGTTTTTTTCAGGTGTGCTCTTTATGCATTATCTTCATTAATTGTCTGTTAAAAAAAAAAGTTTTTGAGTGTGTATTCACTAGCAGATTCTCCCAGTGAGATTAATTTAAAGTGCTTTGTTCAAGTAGTGTGGCAGTTTTAAACAAATGAAGCATTTGTGTTCAGTGTTCAGATGCATGGGCAGATTTTGAGCATAAGCTGTCTATTGAATCACCAATGAGTACTGGACTTAGAGTTTAATCTGTTACTTCAAAATGCAAATAAATTTTTGAGGCTTCTGTGTCTATAGTATTTGTGAAACATTTTGGAAGTTAACTTTTTTAAGTTGTTCACTGAATCAAAATTCTGGGGATTCCCTTTGTGTTTTCTTCTCTTAGGCATGTCGTACGTTTGAAAAATAGTGTTGTTTGTCTTGATTTGTGCCTTAGTCAATTGCTTTCCTAGTTGTTTAACAGATAGCTGTTAACAGCTAGACTGAGTTGTTAGTGTAATTGATCTATAAGGAAAAATCAAAGAATATGAACAGCAGACTGTGTTACGATTCACCACAATATACAATTAACAGTAATTTTTTTACACCTGTAATGATATTGTGAACTTTACTACATTTACTGAAACTTGTAGATAAAGTTGCTATTAAAAGTAAAGACACACCCTCTAAAAAAAGTCTTTAAGCCTGCGTTGTATGATAATCTCTTTCTTTGGGACAAACTGAGTCACAGACTTCATCTTGTTTATGGATTAATAGGTTTGGGCATATGTTTCAGATTTGCTGTTTGATTCTGTGTGCATTTGATAAATTTATTTATAAGGAGATTTTAAATATGACTCATCTCTTTATAGATCATTTAGCATTGAAGGCAGGGAGGATAACAGCTCTGGAACCTGTCAGGAGCTGAAAAATAAGAACTCTGATGCTGGTTGATGATTTTTTAATGAAAGTTTTGTGGATTACTTGATTGAACTATACTTAGTTCTTGTCTTTGACTTCTGGTATGATCCAACTGAGTATCAGTTTATGGGAAGAGCAGTCTTTGAAGATGTATGTGTGGTTGTTGCAGGTTATAGAGGTGAGTAAAAGGACACGAAACTTCCTTTAGTGCCCCTTCTATATTTTCCTACACTCTCAGTTGCACAGGTTGGTAGAGAGGTTCGTGGGGTGGATAGCCGCATATCCATCTGTCTTTAATGGCCCACTCTCTTCTAACTTCTAGCCTTGTATTTCTTTGCACACTGGATATGTTGGGATTTTGAAAAAGTGACTGTTTTGTAAAATATTTCACATCCAAAATGTTTGCACAGTATTCCTTGGCACATTCATGTACCAGTTTTACAGCTTCATATGTCTTTAGAAGTAGTTTTTTTCCTGGTTGTCATGGGCAATGGTCATGCGTGACACCATGCATTTCTTAAAATGTTCCGTGTAAGTAGCATGAAGTAATTTGTTTAGTATAAAGCTGTTTTGGCAGATGCTATGAAACTGGAATGCAAAGAAAGACAAAAAGGGATGTTACTTGCATTCAGAAATGCAGAAGTAAAGATTAGGGCCTTAAGCAGGAACTGAAATAATTTGGAATGTAGTTAAACCCATTTTTCTTTTCCCCAACGGGTTGGTGTCTGAAGAGGGGGAAAGGATGCAAACCCTCCCAACACCTGGAACTTAAATAACTGAAATACTTTGGCAAGAAGGACAGAAGAGAAACTTGTTTATTTGACTTGTTTCATGGCCCTTGAGGACAGATTTGAAGATGGCAATAAGTGGCAGCTGGTATAGAAAAAGGGGAGATACATAAATATAGATTTATGGATAGATATATATATAGCTGTAGGTGTGAAAATTTGTGACAGGCCTTGTAGGAGAATCCTGAAGGAAATGAAGCAATTCTTTGTTTGGAAGATAGTTTGAAAAGTTGAGTATGCATAAAAGCAGTGACACTTGAATTACTTCTGTTCTGAGTAAGTAACTTTACTCTTAAAAATAATAATAATTTAAAAAACTCCAACCAACTAAAAGCAATAACCAAAATCCCAAACCCTCAACATCCTAAACATCTAAATAAAGAGATGAGATGTTGAGCTAAATTCCAGCACTTTTAAAGATCAGTGGATTAAATGAGAGTAGAACTCTACAGAAAAATGAGGATTTTCCATAATCTTCACTATTGCCCTTCAGGAGGGCTAGCACAAGGAAGCTTCACAGCAGACATGCTCTGAAATACAGGTAATACTAAAATTTTACATCAAATTAATTGAGAGTAGTTATGTTTAAACTTTCATAACGTATAGATTGATCAGTGTCAGTTGTGCGTGGATTCACTTGCAGCTGAAATCCCTCAGGATCTTTGTCCATCCCTGTTATTACCACTTTTACAAACTGGATCGGTTATTGCACTAGTTAAAATGTTGCTGTGGGTCTGATTCTGAAACCAAGTGGTACAGTGTCCATATGGTGGTAAAGACATTTTGAGTTGTCAACTAGCTCCATGTGTTGGAACTCCAAAGACAGTGTAGAATAGCATTTCTTAAAGGTGATACTTCTCAGTGTCCTAAAAACACCAAAGGGGCAGTTTTAAAGTTTATTTTACTCAACTCTTTCTAAATTTCAGATTATGACGCCATAGCAGCCTTGTTGTTAGCTGTTCATGACCCTCTTGGTTATAAAGAGGAACACAGGCTTAGCTTTTGGTAACTACTAGACAGAGAAGTCAAAGCATCACAGTAGCTTCAGACATTCCACTTAACCAGGACTGAGAAAGAAGTTTTCGAAGTATGTGTCCAATCCAGGAGATTACTTGCAGAATATGTTCTATTCTGTTTGAAGCTCTGCTGAGGTTAAGATGAAACTTTATGATCAGACAGAAGGTTCCTTTTCCATCAGATGTCTTTTATTGCAGTGGTATAGTGTTTGCAAAATTACACTCGACCGGAATCTTAGGTTTTGACCCATATTGAAGATGCTTGTGGACACTGTCTTTAGTTCAAAGTGTGCTAGCAGACAGTAAATGTCAAGGACTGATGGATGTCTAGGAAACATCTGATGAATGTCTAATGGTTGTCTAGAAACCTGAGGTTTTGCTGCACCAGTGTTCTTGTCTGTGAGCTTGTTCAAAGCCTGTTTTAAAAGCTGCTGTTATTATCTACCTGTTTTAGAATGGGTACAGTGGGTTTCATTTTTTGTGAAGTTGTTTTATTTCAAAAAGTTGATGGCTTTTTAAAAAAATTTGGTATCGCTTTTTTGCTTGGGTGGTGCAGTGTCTTGGCTTGGCCACCCTTTTCCAAGTCCTTAGAACAACGTGTGCAACATGCAAAGAGCAGTATCTGTAAATATCTTCTGAAGACTTGTTTCTCACAATCTCTTAGATAGCTCGCAGTATTGGCAACACTGGCATGGTGCCAGTGTTGTAATGTTATTTGGCAATATTTTCACTGAATTAAAGAGGATATTTTCTTCCTGTGTTTTAAGAGGATCACAAACTTCTATGTACTAGGATGAGAAAAAAATTAAGTTGTTGGGGGAGGAATTGATTGTGTCAGGGTTAATAGTAAGTTGAGAAGATCATGAGTGAAAAGTGCTGGCTGTTCTGGGGACGTGGTTCTTACTACAGTTACCAGGGCTTTCATATACTGCTAAACCAGCTTTTCAGTAGCTCAGACTGTGAAGTGTTAGTTGGTACTGTCTGTAGGAGGAACTCATCTTAAGAAGCGTTAGCTACAGCAGCTGTTGGCAATATGGAATTTTCTAATGCTAGTTAGATAGTTAGAAAGTTAGTTCTTCTTCAGAGAGTTTTGACCATCTTTCCAGAAGTATTTTCTGAAGTACTATTCATTAACAATCAACACAAACCATTAAGATCATTCGGTTGCCAAAGACCAGAATAACAACGGAGTTTATCAGTTCAATTTGAAAAACATATAATCTGTGGTGCAAGCTTAGAACCAACATTATTGAACAAAACTCCCATGGCTTGTTGAAGAAATGGTTTAAGTATTGTTCATGGTATCAAAAACAGCCCTTGATATACCAGAAAAGAGCACTAGAAGGTCTCACGTGTTTGGAATTACAAGCTACAGACTTCTGGAGACTCCGCAATACCATGAAATTGCTAATACTTGCAGAAACATTCAGTTCTTCGTTCTGGTTCTCTAAAACACTGTATTTCTTGACTCTGAAGCTCCAAAGTATGCTTTAAAGATACTACATTGAATCTATCGATGCTTAAGCTCATAATTGTATATGTTTAAAGGTTTTTGTTGACAATATTGTAATTTTTCTTTAAAATCTCGAACTAGAGAATGTAAATTGAGTGTTGTTCAAAAGTGAAATGGACACTTGAACGTGGCAGACTACAGCAAGTGTAAAAAGATGAGTTTCTTAATTTCTTTATTAATTCCATCAGATTTTTTTTTCAGAATTTTCTTTCAGTTGCTCTCAGTAAATCCAGAACTGAACAAGTAATCAATACACTGGAGAGGGGGATCTAATCCATTGTGTCTTTCATCCCTTGCTGTACCTGTGATAGAGTGGAGATGATGTTTTTATCAGTGGCATTAAATGCAGTAGGGAAGAACTTCCAATAAAAACAAACAAACAAGAAACCCCCAAAACTGCAATGCACAACCACAAAAAAAAAATCAGTACCTTGTGTAGTTATTTTTAAATCATGAAAACACATTTTCAATATGTCATAATATAAACTGCTCATGTTTGTCTATTTAAGTGTATTCAGTCTGTATGTTGCTAACTTTTTAGCGATGTCAAGTTGTTGAAGTAGTTACCCAGACTGAAAGTCTTCTAATTTTTTCAGTGAGTTCTTGATTGCTTCACTAATACCTGCCGCACATGTAAGTTTGTGCATTTAATTAAAAGTTGTGTTTCCAAACTTGTTTTACTCTGCCTAACTGCTTATACATGTGGAAAACATCACATACTGTATTAAATATCAAATGAAATTGAAATCTTCATTAAATTTAATGCTTTCTGACTTTTTTGAGCCACTGGAGATGATACTATAGTTCAGGAACTGCTCATTTTGTCAAACTAACACCTTATAGATAAAAAGTTTTGTTATTATGGATAGTCTGCTGGAGGTTTAAAACTCTAAAACTTTAAAAATGTGATCCAGGATTGAACCTGTGCCATTCCCAGCCCTAATTCTGTTTTCTGACTGCAAACTTATAGATGTGTATTCTAGCCTACAAAAATCAATTTTTCCATAGAATTTGCTACCAGAATTAATATTATATGTTGATAGGAATCCTGTTTTCTTGCTTACTGTCCTCCTGCAAAAGCCATGTAAGTCTTTTAACAACATTCAGATACTTGGAAAAGAATCCAGGCTGTAATAAAAATAGATTGTTGACAGTTAAAGACTCCTTAGAGGGCATTGTGTGTCTTAAGCTCCAATATTATTTGATTTTTTCCTTTGAAAGTTTCATTTGATTGTCTTAAACAATATTTGAGAATGTCTTCTGCATTGTTAGAGAGAATATGCAATTTTCTCTCTTTGGCACGTAAATATTCTTAACACAGCAGTCGTGCATACCCAAAACCAGCAAGAAAATGAAACTGAAATTTGTTTTGAATATGACATACAATAAAACTGTAAAATCCAAAATGTTCTTGTAAACTACTTCAACTTTCACTAAAGCACAGAAATGCCAGTGATTAGTACCACTAATATATTTTCACAGCCTTCATCCAAAATAAATACTGTTGTATCAGTTATGTGAACACAGGTTTTCAGAAAGAGCTTTTGGTCATCTTGCAGCAGTCCTTACTTAATAATGTCAACTTAAGTACTTCAAAGACCTGAGATGTGCACATTAAGAGTGGTGCAGGGAATCTGGAAACATCTTTAGAAGGGACTTCCACTTGCTAATTACTGAATGTGAGTGACCCATACAATTAATTGTAGGTTTTGACGTTTCTGCATTTGAAGGGTGTAGTTGGAACCGTAAGAGGATTTATTATTTTTGTATATCTGTTAAAGATTTTATTTATTTTGAATTTTTTAGTTGGCAGTTATTGCTGGCAGCTGCTGAACCGTAAGAAAATTAATGTTTAAATATTAGGTAGGGCATTGGACATTATGACCAGGGTGTCGGGAGTTCCACACAGTCTGGTAACCATGAACTAATCTTTTTCCACTGAAATGTTACACATTTCTTGGTATTTCTAAAACAAACAGTCAGCTCGCAAAATTAATTCTTCATTTCTCTTTCTGGCACGTTGCTCTTCTCTGTACTGCTCCCTCTGTCAAAGAACTCTTCCTCTTGAAGAGGTGTTTGTTGGCTTAACTAAATAAGACACACATGCCATATGTTCTGGATTTGAGGTGACTTCTTGCCACCTAAGGTTACTATTCTGCAAGTTGTTGACTGGACTTAAAAATGCCATGAAGCGGAAAATTTCTTACAGGTTAACTCGATGCATTTCCAGAAAGATGCTTTTCATCATAAAGTTAATTTTTCAGCCAGGTATTTGCAGCCTTCATTTTTAGGTTTGTGCATACATACTTTCCTATGCACAGATTAATTTAGATCATCATTGTGGAACAGGACTTTTAAAAAAGAAAAGGTGTTAAGGCTAGGAAACTAAAGCTGAGGAGCATGTTTTAGTCACAAAATATACCTGAGTGTATGTTGAAAGACTTGGAATGCTCTTTGCTGTGCTGTGTAGTTGGCTAAATATAGTTAGTTTTGTACGGGAACACGAATCACTAGGTGGCGATATAGTATGGCCACAAACAGCATTATTAAAATACAAACTCACTCTCGATAAATACGTTGGTGATTATCAGTCACTTCCAGTTTGGGCACAGCAGTTAAATCATGTGGCTATCAGGTTTCTGTATCTCCTTTACGACTTGTATGTGAGTTCAATAAGGCTCTTGTTAGAGTTGAGATTTTTTAATAAATGTTTTATTATTAAAAAGAAGAAAAAAAGAAAAAAATTCTCTGCTTAGCAGCACCTTCCTGTTTTGAGGTTGGGTGTTGGTTTTTTGCAGCTAAAAAATAGCAACATGGTTATGTTCTTTAACTCAAGATTGTAACCGTGTCTCTTTTCTACACGTGAAAAATTAAAATAATGTATATTGGACTAAGTGCTGTGCTTAGTGTTGAGAAGTAAGTGGTGTGTATTGGTATTTCAGAGATCCTGTAGCAGCTAATAAAAGCTATTTGAATTCAAAAAGCGAATTTTTAAAAATCCTTTCAAGTCTGGCATTAGCTGTTAAAATTAACTGTTGTGGGTTTGTTGGGGTTTGGGTTTTTAGGTTACTTTTGCATGAACATAATTCTCAAAAGTACGCTGTGCTCCTTTGAAAAACTTACTTTGATGGTTTGAGTTTGTGAAAGGCCATTGTATTGATTCACAGAGTGGAGAAGCTGGGGCTGGAACACCCAGCGAGTACGTGCAGGGGCTGCGGGCGGGTCTGAAGGCACGGGCGGGCGGCTGAGTGCAGACCCTTGTGTGGATCACTTAAGCGAGCTGCTATTGTGAGAGGGAGTGGGGAGGAAGGTTGTAATTAGGTATCCATGTAGGCTGAACCCGCCATTTTACTAAGCTCTGCTGAAGTAGGTCCTTGTAAGGGAGATGGCAGGAGGCTGGGAGAGCATGAAATGGCAGCCGACGAGCAGTAATCCGGCCATATGCACCCTACAGGAAGCCACTGTTTTGCACAGCTTTTGAATCCGCCCGGCCCCTCTGGGTCAGAGACAGCAGTAGGAAAGATGCAGTTTTCGGAAAAAAAGCTGTTTTGACTTTCAATTTACCTTTCAGATGGATAGAAGATAAAGTCTGGGGAGAGTGGCCGTGTTAGTGGTTAGGCTATGCTCCCTTAAGAAGGGATTGAGAGTCGCATTAGTCCGGCACCCCAGTGCAGTCCTGTAACACCACCGGCAGACAGGCATGGGGACAAGAGATGAGCCATTCGCCACAGTGGGGCACTAGTAACCAGTCTAAACAAGACAAGTTCAGGGCTTGTTTTTCTGGTGGAAAATAATGTGTTTGTACATAGCCTTCCATAGTTACCAGTAGGTTGCAGATTTCACATCCCTGTTCGTTGTCTCTCCTGCAGGCAATGGAGCATGCAAATGGAATGGAGCTGGATGGCAGGAGGATTCGAGTGGATTACTCAATCACCAAGAGAGCACATACACCCACCCCAGGCATCTACATGGGCAGGCCAACACAGTAAGTTCAATGGATTTAAACTGAATGCTGGAGTCTGTTTCGGAAGAAACAGAACTCCATGTACTTCTAAAAAGATTTAGAGTTATGCCAGTTTGTATTTTATCACAAAGTTACTAACATAAAGAACGTAATTCTGTGGTTCACATACATTCTTAAATTCTACTGTAGTTTATCATATCTTTATTTATAAAAGTGTTGAAGGAGGTTTTATTAAAAAATAATATCCAGCATGATCAATTTAAGGTATCCTTAGCTTGCTGAAATGCTAAGGTGCCCATTTGCCTTTGATTTTGATGGGAATTAGACTCAAATCCCTCATTTTTCTGGGAGTTTTTGAGGGTGTTTTTATTTAAGTATTTTGTTTGTAGATTTGTTTTGTGGAGTGGTCTTAAGTGTCTGATTTAGTACAAGAGCAATTTAAAAAAGATTTAAAAGAATTTATATTTATTTATCTAATCATTTAAATCAAGACAAAGAGTAGATATATAAAGGGGTTTTTGTTTTTGTCCTTTCTTTTCCCCTAATAGCAGTGGCGGAGGTGGTGGCGGTGGAGCGGGTCGTCGCCGGGACTCATATTATGATAGGGGGTATGATAGAGGATATGACAGATATGAAGAATATGACTACAGATACAGGTACCTACTCTTTATTTTGTTTCTGTAAGAACAGTGGATTTGTAGGGAATACTGAAAAGTTAGATGACAAAACACGTTATTCAGTTTTGTAGGAATATTCTGCATACATGCCTTTTATGTATTAGAGCCTTCTTGCCTTCAGTTTTGTGGGATTAAAGTAGTCAGAATATTCAGTGTTTATGTAATTTGGTGTTTCAGTTGGGCAAGGGGTTAATTTTGCTACGTGAAGGAGGTAGAGAGCATGTACCCCAGGAATCAAGTGGACAGATAAAAAGGGAACTCGTTTTTCTATGCTGTATATAGAACCAGAGACAGCTGATACACACTGCTGTTTAAAAACGGATTATTTGTAGATGGGATTTTTAATGCTTGACATTTCATAACCATCTTGCTGTTTTGAAAGTTATCTGGTTTCAGAGAATGTTGTTCAACAAGAATTGTAGGCATCTGGAAAAGCACTTCATGTGTTTGTAAGGCTAGTGAGAGTTTATTAAATTCTTTGTCTGGGAATATCTTACAGTTTTAAACACATCAAATAGAGAAATATAAAAGCATTTGTTAAATAACCATAAGCCACAGCCAAATAAAGCAGAAATCATTCATGCAGGCCAAGTCTTTCAGTGCTAAGGAAGTGGTTCTGTTCTGTAGAAGTGATGTGAATAAGGCTTCTTTCATAATGGATGTTGTTTGGTTTCTTTTTTAATTTCCTTTAAAGGAGACGATCACCATCGCCTTATTACAGTCGATACCGATCGCGATCAAGATCCCGTTCCTATAGTCCAAGTAAGTAAATGCAAGTGAATAAACAGAATTTGGCTGATATAAACATTGTTATGTGAATTGATCAATGGAAATTCTGAATGTGAAAGCAAAAAAGCTGGGCACAGTTAAGCTGAGATAACATGTGTACAGTTGGTTTATGATTGTGTAATTAGTAATTGTGTCATCTTTTTTTTCCAGGGCGCTACTGAAGATCAGAGGAGTTACAGTTGAGAACTTGATTTTTAAATACAAAGTTCAGATCTTTAGTGTCCCTACTGCTTTCCCTTCCATCTTCCCTTTCTTGTCCTCCTTCCAGCTCTTTCACAAGTCTTTGGTTCATTTAGAATATACATATTTTCAGTTGAAGTATTCCTATTTTCCATCCCTCCTTATTGTAATACTCTTAAATATTGTAATTGTTGTAGTTTTTGTGTAGTAAAACATCTTGAGCAAAATGAAATAGAGAACCCCAAAGTGCTGATACATTTTGGAAGTCATTCCTATTTCGTTTTTAAAACAGTTGGACTCCTGACTAATCAGAAGAGAGCGTTGATATTTTTAAAGCTTGCATGTCATATGTAGTATACACACTCGGATACTTTAACATAAACCTGCATTTCCAAGTAACTTGTTAATCTTTCTGTTAAAATGTTTACCTATTACTTTGATAAACAAGTAATGACTTTGAGCCTTTTCTGTAATGATGAATTTGCTTAGATAGTCATGAACCAGAGGATTTTTTTTGTAATTTTTTTTTCTTTTTTTTTTTTNTTTTTTTTTTTTTTTTTTTGGTCAGGTAGTTGCTTTGAAAGTAGACTATTTGAGCTAGAGCAAAATTTGGTATGTGACTGACTGGGAGAATAGATCCTTGTACACTCAAAATTAAGGCTGTGTTTTATAGAAAAAAGTTTCTGGATTGCTACGCAGTGGATAACAATTGAAATTAAAATTGTTAAATTCCTGGGATCTTTGTGGTACTTGGTTGAATATTTCCCTTTAATTGGTGCAGGAGAAAAAATATTTATTGAACATAGCAATTAGTTATATAATTTGCTGTTCATGAAAGAAAAAATTGCCAACATTTTGGTATTGAAATAATGATGGAGAAAGTTTTGTTTCCAGTCCTTTTTGAACTTTTGAAAATATGGATGGAAAAACTTACAGCTACATGTAAACCTTTTTCTCCCCTCAATAAAAGTTAAGTCCACTGATCTGTGGTTTCTTGTCTTTCGTTCTGCATTTTGTGTCACTTTGGAATATTGGTTAAACAATACTTGATACTGGGGTATGGGTGATAAAGTCAGTTTTTATCTGTCTTCTCAGGAGCCTTGTCTTCTCTGAGAATCAGTAAGCAGTTATATGGAATGGCTAAACAGGGTTGGGTAGTACAGCTGTCTCTTGAGTCATCCTTGTCACTTGCTGGAGCTGTGGTGAAATGGTTGAAAGAGAGAAATGCTGTTGATTTTGTTTAGCTTTCTGGCAAGTGGCTGGTTGAATGTTGATGTTGCCACAGCAAAAAGAATAGGACCACAAAGCCCTTGCAGCAAAATTTTCATCTGGATTGTCAGAGAAGGCCACAAAAAGAGTTCGTCACGATTTTAAGAGGGTAAGTATATGAAATGTAATTGCATTAGCTATTTCTGAGTGTTGGTGCCAGGAACTATTAACAAGTAGTTAAAAGAAACACCAGCACACATCCAACTATCTTACAAGCTGCATAGAATATACCAAGAGCAATTGGTGGCAGAACAAGTTCTAACTGGTTATTGCTCAATACCTTTGAATCCATGATGTTTCATCCATAAATTGCAGTTGAAAACTCTTAGTAAATTGAAAGCAGAGAGCTGAAAAACTGAAGTTAAATCTTTAAAATCTGATGAATTTACCAGTATTTTTTGGTGATCCAGACAAATTAGCATGGGTTTAGGAAAGGCAGGTCCTGCCTGACCAACCTGATCTCCTATGACCTGGTGACCCACTCAGTGGGAGAGGGAAAGGCTGTGGATATTGTCTACCTGGACTTAAGCAAAGCCTTTGATAGACTGTCTCCCATGGCGTTCTCCTGGAAGAGCTGGCAGCCCATGGATTGGGCTGGTGCTCTCTTCACTGAGTGAAAAAATGAGTCTGGATATCTAGCCCCAGAGGGTGAAGGTGAATGATGCCACATCCAGCTGTTGGCCAGTCACAATAGGCTCCCTAGGGCTCAGCACCGGGTCCAGCCCTGTTCTGTATCTCTATCAGTGGTCCAGATGAGGGGATTGAGTGCAGCCTCAGCAAGCTTGCAGATGACACCAAGTTGGGTGGGAGTGTTGATGTACAAGAGGGTAGGAAAGCTCTGCAGAGGGATCAGGACAGGCTGGATTGATGGGCTGAGGTTTAATAAGGTGAAGTGTCAAGTCCTGCGCTTAGGTCACAGCAACCCCAGAGAGCACTGCAGGCTGGGGGCAGAGTGGCTGAAAAGCCTGGCAGAAAAGGACCTTCTGGTGCTGGTCCACAAGCTGGCTGAACATGAGCCCAGAGTGATTGCAGGTGGCCAAGAAGGCCAATGGAAGCCTGGCTTGGGTCAAGGATAGTGTGGCCAGCAGGACCAGGGCGGTGATTGTGCCTCTGTACTGGGCACTGTCGAGGCTACACCTCTAATCCTGTGTCCAGTTTTGGGCCCCTCAGTTGAAGAAAGACACTGATGTGCTGGAGTGTGTCCAGAGAAGGGCAACAGAGCTGGGGAAGGGTCTGGAGCACAAGTCCGATGTGGAGTGACTGAGGGAGCTGAGGATGTTTAGCCCGGAGAAGAGGAAGTTCGGGGGTGACTGCATCACTCTACAACTGCCTGAAAGGCGGCTGTGGAGAGATGGGGGTCAGTCTCTTCTTCCAGGCAGTAAGTGATAGAACAAGAGGACCGTGGCCTCAAGCTACGCATGGGGAAGTTCAGGTTGGACATTAGGAAGGATCTCTTGACAGAAAGGGTTAAACGTTGGAATGGACCCCCTGCCCAGGGAAGTGGTGGAGTCACCATCCCTGGAGGTGTTGTGTTCCAATGTCGCACTTAGTGCCAGGGTGGTTATTGGTGAAAGGTTGGACTTCATCTTAGAGGTCTTTTCCAGCCTGGATCATTCTGTGTAATCTTGGAGGGTAGTGTGCAGAAGCAGTGAGGCAGCCAGATGCAAAAGCATGGGGAGTAGCTGCAGTGCAGTGAGGGAGGCAGTCAGGCTCATGGAATTAGGATAACAGGAAGCAAGAGAGAGAGGTAGCTACTTACTACGGTTTATGGTGTTTATGGCCTGTAATTGTCAAGTCTTGAGAAATTGTATTTGCCAGCTGGGGAGCAGTTCACCAAATATGTTGCCTGAAAGCTGAAGGAGTGTTGGGATCCTTAGCTTGGAGATTGTTGCTTCCAACAGTTTGGTCTGTTGACCTAAACATCTTGCTTAGCACAAGTCCACACAAAGTTATCAGTGGCAGCAGCATTGTGTTACATGGTGCACTTTGTGCTTCATGTTCAGTGGTGTAAGGCAGTCCATTTGAAGAACAGGTGAAAGTGGTAATTCTTACTGTACTGGACATACTTGTAGATGTCTGAAGTCTGTGAATAATTGCTGGACTTAATTGGCCATCTTTAAGAGTGACAGTCCTGAAATGGAAAGGATAATTTGCAGCTGTTTCCTCATTTGTGGGTGGGGGTTTTTTGGTCGGTTGGTTTGTTGGTTGGTTGGGGGTTTTTGACTGAGATCACTTGGGCAGAGATCTCTCTGTTAGCAGGGGTTTTTTAACTTTGTGGCTTGCATTCTCCCCAGGAATGGGAGTCTCATCTCTGCTTTGTTGTAAATAGATTTAGGAACACTGTTTCTTTAAGCTCCAGGTTCTGTACAAAGTAATTTTTACACTGTTTCTATAAACACAGGTACTGAAACAGATACATACTTTTCTCTAGACGTTTTTATACTTTGTTTAGTCCTAGATGAATTACAGAGTAGTCAGAACTCTGTACAAATGCTACACTTTTGCAACAAAGTAAAAACAAGTCAACCTAAAAAACTTGATGTTACTCTGTGCTAGTACACAAGAAGCTGAGGTTCACAATGAATTGCAGGGAATGCTTAAATACTGACTTTAGACAAACCTGACGTTTATCTAGGTTTTATGTATAGCCTCAATTCTAGGCGTAGCCTAGAGAATGCAAGATAACACTTGCTCTTAAATATGCCGTGTTCCCAAATGCTTCCAAGAAGTGGCCACAAGAAGTTCAGAACAGCTGCTACCCAGGCTAGTCTGAGACTGTGCATGTAATGGAAAATTTGCACCCGATGACAACAGTTAAGAGACATACTGGTTTACATGTGGAGTCAGAATAACTTCCAAGAGGGAGTGTGTGTGTAACGACAATGTACATGAGATGAAGTTTATTAAGACTGTTGTTTAGTCATTTGTCCTATATAGCTATACTTCGAATCTCTAATGACATTAAGACTTGGTATTGCAGTACTCGGCAAAGCATTTGACTGTGGTGCTGTGTGATGTGGAAATGGTGAGGCCCAGGCAGCTAGAGCATGCATTTTGGGAAAGCACCTTCTGCTGCAGGGCTTCACAAAGTAACAACAGTTCAGGCAGGCTTAACACCATGGCCACCCGTTACTATCAGTCTACTCTGCTTAGCTGCTGCAGTCCTCTAGAACTAATGTGAATAACCAGAGAAGAAAAACAATCTGGGATAAACATTTTCTGTTGCTTTCTACAGAAGCAATTTTTTTTTAGGCTGGGAAAATGATGTGAATGAATTTCCCTCATTCTCACAGTCACTGCCCTTGTGTATGCCCTTAAACAGCAGCATAAAGGAGAACACAAAATGCACTTAAGCCACCTCACCTGCAGTACCTGTAGACATAATTTCTTGCTTTGCTGACATTTTACTTCTGCACAAAATCTTTCAGGTAGCACTGCCTCTATACACGGACAGTAGGGACTGTTAGGTTCAGCAGAGGAATGTTTTTCTGTATGTCATACACTTGTATTTGTAAACACAACACTTTGATCAAGTTAAGGTAGAAAACAGTTTTCCCTAAGTAGGTCAGTACATCCAGAGAGCACAAAAAATACCATCATCACATTTTCTCAGTTTGAGGTAACTTGTTATTAAACTGGAACAAATAAACCTTGATACTTCTACTGCTTTAGGTACAGAAGTTGAAACATTCATTAAAGCTGGCAGATACACTAATGGCCTTGGAAAGGCTACGAGCCACTTCAGTGGGTCTGTTGCTGGATTTCCTGAGGAAGTGAGAGACCACCTTACACAGAATGATTTCTTAATCTTTGTGGTAGCAACTGAGGCTACATTTTTGATATCTAATGGTAGATCTCTTTCACATTCAAATAGCAACTAAATTGTTTTGGCAAAACATGAAAGAAGATTTTTGTTTACAAAGGTCTACAAACCTTTCTCTAAGTCAGTTCTCAACAAGCAGCTATGGTGCAAATAATTTTCCTGCTGTGCAAATGCTAGTGGTGCTTCCTGTGTAAGATTATTTTTTAAGCTTAAAATGTAGTTGTTTCTCTGTCTCCCCCTCCTTCTCCTTTTTCTTTTGTTTTTGGTGGAGCTTTCCGACTGTGAAGGTATCTGATACGTTAGGGATCAAGAATGGAGCATTGTGGTTACCAAGAACCAATATTGGTGTAACTGTTCCACCAGTCTGATGTGTGATTCCACCCTCGTTCTTCTTCCAGTACTGCATTAGGACAAGGATGCACTCTCTGCACAGCATCTCAAGTTCAGTAATTTAGGATCTGCCAAAACTTCCAGGCTCAATTTTCTTGTGCTGACCCAGTCCCATCATACATGGATTATAGCAGCAGTGGTAAACAGCACAGGCACAAGGTAACACTCCGCCATGCTTCAGTATCTTTGTCTTTCAAGATTTTCCCCAAAGGAAAGTACAGAGAACTCCTCAAGTGGCTTTCAGGTGTATCACAGGGGCTTGCATAGACCTTTATATTTGCTTTAAATAAATAAAATCTATGAACTGCCCACATATAAACTAACTGGGGTAGAACAGTGGATCAGTTCTGCATAGAATCCAGTCTTGCAGCTCTTGCCCAGACCCCTTTTTCTCACTGCTCCATTTTTGCTCCTGTTCTCAGCATGATAAGTAGCCAGTCTTTTGCCAGTTTGGTTTGTGGATCCAAGGTTATGGGAGAGAGGTGTGTTTGCAGTACCACCTCAATACTTGTAAGATGGCCCTTTTGGTCTCATGGTAGAAATCCTGTAAAATTCATGGAGATAAAGAGAACATGATGGATTGCTAGAGGTAGCTGATGTTTATACCTTACATATGTTGGGATTTAATAATTTGCAGTGACTCTACTGTCTTTTACAGGTTCTGTGGAAGCAGACGCCTCACTCCCACAGCAGTGCAGGAGAGAGGAACCACAGAGCATTGATTACTAAATCACTGTTGATGATACATGATTCCACTACACTAACAACACACATCATTACAAATATTGTCTAGTATCTAATCTCACAATAAACATGCAAACTGCCTTCACCAGGGAGCATTCAACTGGTTGATGACTCTCATGTGCACTGCTGGGATATTTTGGTGTGGTCTGAACTGTGGTAGGATGGCAATGGAATTTGCCAGCCAGCAGCTGTCTCCTGCTTCTCACCTTTCACAGTCTAACATGCTTTCCTAGTGCTCCTATTTCTTGTCTCCTCCTTGATATAGATGTCAATTTCCGCCTTTCTCCGGACCACTGGATTGAGTGCAGGATTGGGCAGAGAGGAGCAACATCTAGGGAACAAAGAGGTGATCCCTTTCATACTGAAAAATCCCATGGTAACTTTACAGCTGAATTCTGTTTGGTTCATGATCCTCTCTTCCAGACAGAGCTGCTAATTTGGATTTCTATGTTTTATCTTTAACAGTTTTGTGTGGTAAATGCTTAGGAACTGGTCTCTTAAAAAAAAAAAAACAAAACCACACAAACAAACAAAAAAATAAAGCACACTCAAAAATTCCCCAAAACAATTATCCTCACCCCCACGACAAAAAACCAACCCGAGCCCCAAAGATTTTAGCATTGTATCATATACAACTTCAGTCTGGCAATTATTTATATAGTTCCAAGAGACATGAACATTTTTCTTCCTTCACAGCAATTAATTAACTTTAGAGGAAGGTTAATTAAAGTTTCCCATTAGCTAAACACTGACTTCCCCAGCTGCTGCCCCTAGCCGGGTACGGGGTTGCTGCTCAGCACCTCTTGCTCTCACTGTGTCTTTCATCCCCTCACTGCCAGGTGTGGAGCACAGGAAAGTGTGCTGAATTCTCTGTTTTCTTTGACAGAGAGGGGGAAAAAAGCAGAGATAACAGGTCCTAACCTGCATTTCACATTCCAAAGCCTTTCTTCTCTGTGTATCAGCGGACATCTGAACAGGGAAGATGTCAGCCTCATCCTGCTGGACCATGTCCAAAGGAACGTCTAGCAGACCTGTTTCCTCTTTAGAGCAGCTAAGGCAGGGTTATTGCCCAGCTGAAGACCAGCTTCTCGCTTGTGTCGAAGTGTCCTTCATACGTTTACAACAAATATAAGTAATAAATAAAGTGGCTGATGCCAAATCTGCTGGAGCAGTGACAGTAGCACAAGTAACCACGGCTGTTGCTGTGCAGCCAGGGTGGCCCTGAATGTCCCTCCAGTGCAGCCGGCTCTGCTGGGGAGTGTTTGGTACCATCACATCCACTGCTGGCACTTGAGAGAAAAGGTAGCAAGAGCAAAACTTCACTAAAGAAACCCCAAAATCTGGTACTGGGCTCACACACAGAGTGGAATGTAAAACGTTGGGGGTTTTATTGTTTGTGGATTAAACATTCTATCGAAGTCTAGATTTCCAGACTGTTTTATATACAGTGTGTTTAATTTCTATCTGCTGGAGGCTAGAAGGGAACCCATGCAGCAACTCATCTGCGAAATTCATAGAAGGGAGTTAAGAACAATAGCTCTTCAAAGCATAGAAAGACAAAACCTTATGGAAGTTAACAACTGGACTAAATATTGATATGGCTGAAAATATTCCTTGGAAAGGAAAGTTCATGCAGGGATCGAGTCACCTGATGTGATGGGAATGTAGGAGAACTGGATGGGTGCATGGGTAATCTTGGAGAGAATATTTACTCTCAGTTTTCCATGTATGAAGATGAGGTTAATAAATGCTCTTCCTATAAAGTTATGGTCTGTTTCAGCTTTGGAAGATAGTGGGATATTTGCAAGAGGATCTGTGAAAGATGATTAAACAACTTTATATAATCGAAAAACAAGTTTAGAGAGTCTAAACTAGTACTGACAGATGCAGAACACGTAAGAGTGGCCTCGTGCACAGGGATACCCTTAAGGACTGCTGTATCTGGTCCCAAGCAGATGTTGCAGGAGAAGATGAGTTTTCAGAGGGTCCAGTTCTGGAACTGAAAAATACAAGAGATTTCTTTCTAACGTGGATTCAGGTGATGAAGGAACAGACAGCTTGCTTCAATTTGAGGAAGGGGTTGAGCCCCCTGTCTCAGTCCATGCTTATCCCACCCCACCCGTGCTGTCCCCAGCCCAGTGCTGGTGGGGAGGCCCCTCCTTGCTGAGCACCCATGCAGTGCATGCAAGCTGCAGGTTGCAGAGCAGTTGGAAATGCAGGCTCAAACACCCAGACATTCAAAAAATATTACAGAATCCACGTTTTAATATTCCCTGGAACTTCTACAGTTTAGCACATCTTTGATTGTACCACACAGTTAATTTAGGTCTCAAAGGCAGAGAAACCTGAGATCTTAACTACAGGAATCAGAGTCACTCAGGACAGTGGTTATCCCTGGTTTAATCAAAAAGCAGTTGTACAGCCCAGTCTAGAGGCTGACCATACAGTCTAAACCTCCCACCAGCATCACCCAAGCGGGTTTAGGCTCACTCTCTCCTGCCACAACCTCCCAGCCCCTCACTGTCAAACAGGGGTCCCTGGGCTGCAGCTCTTCCCCACCTTGAAATCTGGGGGATTGCTGTGGATAAGACCTGGGAGCTCTTCTACCCATCTGCAGCCCTAAGAAAGACAAAACATTCTCCCATTTCTCTGCTGTCAAAACTGGGGGTTGAGGATTTCTAAGCTTGAAGATCTCCTGCAGCTGAGCACCTACCAAAGCCAGCCAGGAGTGCCTTGGGGGATTCCTCATCCTCTGCCCTGTCAGTCCCAGGGGAAGGGGAGAGAAACGTGCTTGGTCGGAGACTCAGCAGCTCCATCCCCTGCTCTGGGGCAGCTCCCAAATCCACCAACCACACGGTGCTGCAAGCCCAGCTGCTCCAGTGGCTATCTGAGCAGGTAGGATTGGAAGTAACTGGTATTGTGTATGGGCTGTGGGGAACAGCAGTGTTTAGAAAGCTTGAATTGTGGCCATCTCGTTTGAACCCTTTGGAAAGAAGCTACTTGTGCTACAGATTTTTATTTCTTTTTAGACAGCCGGAGGAGTCCAGAGATGAACAAATAAAAAGTTTGGTTTTTTCCCCAGGAGGGTCCCTGGTGCCCGTCTCTGACAAGTGAACACAAAGAGAATCCACGTTCTCTTCTGTCCCTTTCCATCTGTGCTTAAACCCTGCCTTGCCATGCCTCCAACATTTTCTTTTCCATTTGAGAAAGATATTTCTGTGTTGCACCTGTGAGGATGGCTCAGTGGAGCCTTCATCCGAGGCACAGCCATGCTACAGCACAGCACTGGCTCCAGGCAAGCCTGCACAGTGGTCAGCCAGGATGGGGGCTTGGACCCCATACCTGGGCACTTCCCCTCTGGGCCGTGTCCAGGTAAAACACCTGGTGATAGTTTGGCACCTCCATGTGTACCTCGAGATGAGCAAGGTGCCACTGGCTCTCCGAGCCCGTGTGCATCTCAGCTGTCTCCAAAAGCAGAAGAGCAGAGGTTTTCACTCAGAGCCTGGTGTGGTGACACGACCAGGTCAAACCCTGTTCAGACAGCACACCTGAAATCCTGAGGAGAGAGAGACAAGAAGAATGAAACCAGGAGGCTGATACCTGGCTAAAATGCATCAAAATGTTAAACTGGGAAAACTTTGTGTGAAAACATTCTTACCTGAGTTCCCAAACTTCTCTGCACAATAGTGGATTCCCAGCTACTCATAGAGAGGAAATCTTCATTGCCTGTTGGAACAGCACAACAAGGGATGCTGCCTGCTTATTTGTCTTTTTCTTTGTGACTGTTGCAAGTCTTCTTTGACTAAGAATATCAGCAGCCAATTTAATTAACTCTTAGAAGCAGGTAGCTGGGAAATTGCTAGACCTATCAAGGATACGCCTGTTTTTCAAATGAACTCCCCACAGTGGGCAGATCCTTGCGTATTTCTTCCTTCAGCATCTTCAAAATATTTTTTCACAAGTGAGCATTTTACAGTTCTCACTTTTTCCGATTCTTGTTGTGGCCACTAGTGTCTGACTGTCTGGGGTATTGTGAGCTGTGTAGGAAAGGAGAATGTGGGCAAGAGATCTCCAATGCATAAGAGGAGTAAGTAAGCAAATACAATGAGAATTAAGTAGATAATGGGGCTGGAGTATCCACAGTGGGGAAAGTGTGGAGGAACCAGTCAAATGAAAACTTTGCTGATGTTTGCAGCAAAATGAGCAAACCAAACCTTATCTAAAAGCAAAATCTTTGTTTTCTAACCATGGACCTACCCCTCTGCAAGGGATCCTGAGCCCAAACTCCAGGGAGGAATGAGTAGAAGAGCTGATGGTTTTGCACTACTCTGCCTCAAAACACAGGGGTTCTCATGCAGAAATGCACCTTTGAGGAGATGGAGAGCTTTAACATGAGCTTTGGAGCTTAGCAGGGAAACAAGGTTGCTGTCAGAGAAAGGCTTTGTTTAATGAGATAGGCACCACAGAGATCTGAAGGAGACAATGCCACAGAGAAGACTCCTGCAGTAAGGCTAGAGAAGACGAGCAGGTTATTGATGGGGATACATGAGCTCTCATGTCCTGCCCTTAGTGATATAAGTCACTCAAAATTTTTTCTTATTGCTCCACTTTGGCATGAGGGGGAAAAGAGTGGCTCCTTTCCCCTATTGTGTGGTCAGAAACCCACTGACAGTCCACAGAAATCGAAACTCGTCCTTCCAGGCAGGAGACAGCAAAAGTGAGTGGGGAAGCAACTCCATGTGTCACTGGGGGCAAGACCGCAGCTTTTTGCTTGTCTGAATAGGACCAAAATCTTCTCCAGCCTGGCTCCAACCTCTCTGATCTTTTAAAACACATCTTCATCTTTTTTCCTTGACCAGAACTTCTCATAATAGCTGTTTTCTTAAGGAAATTTTAATGACAACTCCCTTTGTCTTGGAATAGGTGCAGATTCTTAAATCCCTGTGATAACTGTTAGTCTGCTGAAACAGAAGTGATACAGTGAGAAAGCAGGAGGAAGAGAAGGATGCGGAAGAGGAGGATGGGAACAGGAATGTATCCGTTCCACAACTTGTTTTCTGGAGAAAACTGCAGCTTCTTCTGACTTGCTAGAGCAATAGACTAGGAAAGGTGGCAAAAGAGAGTGTAGTGTTTCTTTATGTTCTTATTTTTAAACAAAAATAGTGAGGTTTGGCCATCCTCAACAAACAGTTTTTATTTATATAAAGTGTAGTAACCTTCTAAATGATGATGCTTGGTTCCAAGTCCACATTGCCTGGACTAATCACTCACAGAGACTCATCTGCTTTTCCCTCCTCTGCCCTGAAAAAAGCACTAAATACCATTTTTAAACAGCAAGCTTCCAAGGTGTCACAGGTGTTACCCTCTGAAGTTAAGCAGCCCAAATTACCAAATAACCCCTTTGAGGCAGTGTCACTCTGACTCTCCACGCAGATGGGCTGTGTTGCCCTGAGGATGAGCTGGGCTGGATTAGCAGAGAATAAGCAGAGCAGGTCTAATGGCTTCCCACCTCTGCACTGAGTTGAGACAATTTTGCCTCTTGGCTTCTGCACCCAGTATAGCCACTGGGTATGTGTAGTTAACCAAAACCTCTGACACTCCAAGCATTTAAGATAACTTTTTTTGATAGGTATGTATTTTTACATTAATAAAACCATTCCCTATGTTGACTTTTTGGCAGAAGGCTGAAGAAGTACAGAAGTGCCTCAGGAGTGCTCTAGCTGTTGAATGCTCTGAAGGTGCCCTTGCTACCTTCAGAAGTTTGGAAACTCTTGTTGCTTGAAGGTGATGTGAGTACAGGATTCTCCCTTAGTCTGTGCATTCTTACAGGAACAGTGGTTCCAGTGGTGTAACTGCGATGTCTTATGAGAACCAAGTTATTAAGGTGTTTGATGGACAGGAAAGCTATGCTTATCACAGGGACACCATAAAAAACCTCCCCAGCTTTTGTAAGAGCTTGCTCTCGTTTGGGGATTGGTCTGGATGAATTTTTCTACAACACCTGATTTCTTACCCCTTCCCCACTCGTCTTGTAAAGCACACAGAGGGAGAGAGCATAGGGAAAACGTCCCAGGAAGCGCAGCTGAAAGCTCAAGGTTCCTGCCCTGATGGGCTTCCTGTTTGCCTGGGACAGACCTACAGTCACAACCCTCCAGCACCTGTGGTGTGTGTCACAGTGATTCCTGTCTCACCCAGAAGGAGCATCTGGCTTCTGCTGCTGCCCTCCCAGCTTGTCCAGCCTCACAGTGCCAAGGGAGGAGCTGTGTCCCCCACCAGCTTGAGCCTGTGAGCCAGCCCAGCGTGTCATCCTGAGGCTGAAGGTGATAAATGATGGCTGTCTCTGGCAAAGTCTGTGTCCCAAAGATGAAACTCACTCCTTCTACAACTTCTCAAGGAAAAAGTAAATCCCAGCTGCTGCTTCTGTTGCAGCACACTGCATGGGGAAGCTTAGCAAATCCAAGGAAGGGGGTTGCTATCGTCTCTGGTTGAACCAAGAGCAGCTGTTGATGTATCCAGTTCTGGGCTTCAGCACACACCTACCCCACTGGGACTGGTGAAATGGATATGGGGAGGTGACCAGGCTCTAAGAGCACCATCTCTGCTCAGCTCTTGCTGAGCCTGGCAAGAGGCAGAGAGGATTTCCACTTGAATACCTACCCAGATAGCTAAAATCATCCTCTGCGGCATGTGGAAATATAAACCTTCCTTTTCCCGCCTGCTAAAGCCACCTGCTGTTGTCTCCTCCTGCTTTCTACTTTTAGCTTATTAGTTCCACCACGACTTCACTCTGCTGTCTCACTGCCTTTTACTGAAGGCATGTCACAGGCAACTGAATGTATTTGAGCAGCTGTTTGACCTGCTTGCTGCTGAAAAGCAGCACAGACCAGTGTTGAGTCCCTAATGAATAACAGCCCTAGGGAAGAAGCAGCCCCAAAAACTCAGACAGCTCCAAACACTACCAAGGTCTTTTTGTCACATTCTCCTTTCTAGAAGTTGGATTTGATGATCCTTGTGGGTCCCTTCCAACTCAGGATATTCTATGATTCTCTGATTCTATGATTTCTAACTTGTTTGGAGTAAGAAAGATGAGCCTCCATGGCTATAGTGATAATTTTATGAGTTAGCTTCTCAAATATCAGCACGACAACGGCTCATTGAAACGTGCTGCCAGCTTACTTTCTTGGTGGTGATATCCATGCAAAAACTTCCCATAATCTTCTACTAATCATGAGGAACGTGAGTAGAACGCTGAGGGGGTACCCAAGAATTTCCAAAATTTCACCAAGTGCATTAGATCAGGCTTAAACAGGGAAGGCTCCGCTTCGACTCTCTTCCTTTGCTGGGAAGGTGGTCTTCCCCTCTAACAAGAGAAAGTGTTGTCTAAATCAGCATCACCTTTATAATCAAAGTGCAGTTCCTCCTTGGCAAAGATGGAAGAAGGAAATTGTCACGTGTAAGAGAGAGATAGTCAGGATTTGCCAGTCATTTGGGTGTACGGCAAAAGCTAAATGGCATTTGTGAGCTTCAGCAACGAGAATAATGAATGCACCAGAAGTGGAGAGAGAAAGGAGGTGTCAGGGAGGAATTTCCTGTTGCTTTGCTAAACCTCACTGGAATGTGGGCAAGCAGAGGGGAAAACAAGATGCAAGGCTGAAGACAGCAGTGCAAACTGGAAAATTCAGAAATTGCTTAGGAAGTTACTGAGGGGAGGGGAGGGGAGGGGAGGGGA
>VZRS01008067.1:0-14543 GCA_013398055.1 Ifrita kowaldi
CCTCTCCTCTCCTCTCCCCTCTCAGAGCTGCTGGCAGCCCCAGCCGTGCCCTGGCAGCCCCACGTCAGCTGCACGCACGCAAAGCACGCGAGTGAGGCTTTGCAGGCTGGAGACCTCAAGGAGCAGCTACTACTCAGGGCCAGTTAACCCCGTGCAAGGAGCAAGGGGTCACCCACAAACCCTCTGGGAAACCTCACAGCAACGCAGTGCAGAGCAAGGCTGCGAGGAGAGCTGTGGAATGGGTTATGGAGCACCCCCGTCCTGCAGCAGTTCAGCTCAACACGCTTCAGCTGGGGAAAGGAGGCAAGTGGGGGCCCCAGCAGCAGCAGCCACTGCTGGTGCTGTCATTCCTGTGGCTCAGGGCCATGGACAGGCACTCAGCAGCCCAGGAATGGGCTGTCTGTCCCTTCAGAACCCTGCTCTGGGCTGGGCCCACCTGAGGCTCTGCAGATCTCCATGCATGCAAAGACTGCCTGCCACAGCTTCCTCACTTTGTTTGGAAGTTCTGCACCTCCTTTGCTGGGCAGAGGGAAAGGAGTAACAGATGAGACAAATTTCTTTAGACTAGGTGAGATTGAAATAACTACTGAAAATTGCCCTTTCTTTTGCCTTGCCCCTCCCCAACACTCTCACAGCTCCAGCTGAGGTTCTCTGAGGGTGCTCCTACCCCAAGGTGAGTGAGCAGCCAGGTCCTGGTGCCAGTGGGTGCTGATGGCTGGTGTGTTTCCAGTCTGCCATGGGCATCCCCATCTCCTTTGCTCAGCTCCAGCACAAAGCCCAGGAGAACCACTGAGGAAGGACACAAGGCAGAAGCTCCATGTTTCCTGTTCAGCCTTGAGCAGCGATTTCCAAATGCTGGTTGAGGGGGAAATCAAGGCATTTGGCCGATGTTGAGATAGGTGGGTGTGGCAGTCCAAAATGAACTTCACAGGGCTTTATTTTCTTCACTGTCACCAGGCATCTCATTTTTGGTTAGGGAGGAGGAAAAGGGGAGGAGGAGGAGGAGGAAGTGAGTGCTCAGTTATTCATGGGGTCCCCTCGATGTGTCGAAGTGAAGCTTGGAGGTTACGACTGATGGTGAAGGAGAAAGGATTATCTGGAAGAGGTTCCTTCTTTATCGAGCTCCCAGGCCATGGCAGAGGAAGGCCAGCTGGTCCTCACTAAAAGGAGTTCAAAGTCAGCTGAAGGGGGCTGCCCCTGCAGCAGAAAAGGGAATCACTTCTGTCAAGCTGGAAAGGAGAAACTCGATTCTTCTCCCTCCCCAGCAGCCCCACTCCTCCAGGCCTGAATCTTGCTGCTGTCAAGACATTGCTTTGGCTCTTTATTACTTCTAACCACTCTCAGAGACTTGCACATCTCTCCCTCCTGATGTTTTTCTGGTTTACTTATCAACCAATTTGGTTTTCAATTTGCTGTCTCCTAGAACAGCTGGTCCCAGTATTGGCTAACCTTATTTACAATTTAACCAGCATCTCTGACACACATCGCCAAGAGACTTTTCCAGTTCCAGAAATAAGTATCGTCTAATTACGTTTACGATGAGCAGGAGAGCTCCCATCTGCCTCGGAGGTGTTGCACCACATCAGCTGGTCAGGCTTGGAGCTCACACAAGCCCTATCACACTTCAAAGGGCAGGTATGCAGGAAACACCTGCTGCATTGCACCACGGCACGTCCCTGGCTGCCCAGCCTCCTCCCCGGGCGTGAACACTCCTGGACGCTCAGCGCAGCTTGATGCAAGAGCCAGATCACGTCTCCTGCCTCCTGCCAGGGTGACTCACTTCAAATCACATCCCTTCCCCTCTCAAGCAGCACAGCAGCAAGGTCTCTGAGCTGAAGAAATCCCCGGTGCTGGTGTTCAAGGTGCAAACAGCTTGGCTGTTTAGCGTGAATGTGACCACAGCATCCTCCCCCAGAGCCCGTATGTGTCCTTGGAGTGAGGAGCAGCTGTTCCACAGAGGACCAGGCCACAGCATGCCCCAGCACAGGGATAAATCAGGGCAGTCCCCTCCTCCAGAGAAGGTTGAGCCACGCTGATGTGAAGTACTTTTGTGGGGAGAAGAGACCAGCAGCGGGTTGGAGCAAAAGCAACATCTGATGCTTCCCAGAATGAAAACTGGGATCACCCATGGGAGCAGGACAGCAAAGCTGGGAGGAGGTGGCAACAACAGCAAGGAGTTTGATGAAAAGGTACCTACAAGCACTTCTGATCCCACAGCCAGCTGGCCTGAGGGTGGGCTGGGACATCACCGGGGACAGGCTGTGACAGTCACATCTCCCTGCAGCCTGGCCATGCCTCACATGCAAGAGGCAAAGTGCATCAGCATAGCTGGGGGGAAAAGGGCCTGTTCTTCCTGAAGGGGAAGCAAACAGGAGATCTAATCCTGTTCCTCTGGCCTGGCTGTCAGCAAACCGAGCACAGTGACCCTGCTTCCTTCCATGCCAGGCACTGCAGTTGTGGTGTTTGGAGGAGAGATGACCCAGTCTCCCCACAGGATGAAGAAGGACAAGTTTTCCCCCAGGCAAGCAGCATCTGACAGACCTCAAACAGACCCTGTAGACACCCACACGAGTTTCCCAACCCACCTATTTGTCACCGTGCAGGCTCTGCATGGCTCATACCTGGGAGGTGATTTAGTTCACCAGTGGGCTCATGGAAAATCGAAGAAACAGAGGGTTGCCATGGAAATTGTTTTCACCAACAACCCAAACCACACACTTGCCAGCATTCAGGCACAGGAACACAGCACATGCCTTGTGCCTATTTATGGGTAGTGTTGCCCAACTGGAGGAGGCTCTTACAGAGGCAATTCAAGTTCATTAGTTCTGCTTCCTAAGGAACAGATAAGTCAGTCTTGCTTTTAAGAGGAACTCAATTATGCTAATTAGGTATCAAGAGGAAGCCCTTCATCTTCAGAGAGCTGCAGTTGTAAGAAGAGCAATGCTTTGCAAGCACCTGCTCCACCTCTGTCCTGAGTCACCTTCAGCCAAGGTCTTTCATTAGGTGGCAACGAGCATGTCCTCACATGGCACTGCATCAACGTGTCATTTGCTTCTCATTACAGACTGCAGTCAGCACATGTGAGCAAAGACAGTCATTTTTAATCCATCCTTTCCATCCCTGACTCTGCTGCCAGACAAGTCAAGCTATAGCCATGTTTCAAAGACTTAAGGGTGAGCATTTGGGAACTGGATTTTAGGGCAGTTGGTGAAATCCCCGCATTAACCTCCCTCTGTACAAAGCACGGCTGGCTACTGGGAGAGGTGGCACCGGCCCCAGAGCCAGAGACAGCCCTGCAATTACCGAGGCCTGGCTGGGCATGATGCACATCAGCCAGGCTGTGGGGCTGCAGGGACAGGGGCAGCAGCAGGGGGAAGCTGCAGAGCAAGACCTTAATGCCACTTTGGTTAAAGAACCGGGCTCCGAGCGAGGATCTTGCTCATCCAGGCTCTCCCTCCGAGGCTGTGAAGCTGTGGATGTGCAGGTACTATCAGTGTGATGTAGCAACTACAGAGCATCCAACACTGCAGCTCGGCAGGGCGTTGTGGAGCTGAGGCAGAGCAAGAATCAGCAGGGTGATGTTTCCTCTCCTGCCAAGGATTTCCAGGCAGCTGGGAATGGGGCTAATGCTAGTGGTGGTGGGGGAAGGCACAGCCCTGCTCCTCCTTGGGCAGACAAACCAGCCACTGGAGTGGAGAGAGGCACCAGTTCAGTGTTTGGCTTTGGCTCCAAGTGGGGTGCAAAGGGTATTTTAAAAAAGAAGTCTAAAAACAACTTAAACTGCCATAAAAATTGAACTGCAGCCAAAGGTGGAGCTCCAGGGCCAAAGCCTCCCCAACTGTTTGTATTTTGCTTGCACTGTCCTCATAAAATACTGGCTGAACACTTAATTCAGCCTCTTCCCCTTGCTCCTGCAGCCTTGCAGAGGAAGGCGAGAGTGGGCAGGCTGGAGACAATTTCAGGAACATATTGTTCTTCTCTTCTCACCCTGCCAGCAGTCACTCTGTGCTGGAAAAAGCTCATGAAACACAACAGGAGAGGAGAGGTGAGGCACAGGGCTTCTGAAACGCCCACTCAGCTGTGCTCGGGAGTTATCTCAGTGCTAAATCACTTTTTTAAAAGCCTGAGAAAGGCTGGGTTGAGATCCCCAAAGTGGAAGCAAGGCCACAGAGAGGAGTTGGAGTGAACCCTTTTACCCCTCCACTGGTCCTGGCCCATTTCTCTTAGAATTCCAAGTAGGCTGGAGGAAACGGGATGCTGGGTTTGGGGCTTTGGGTTGCACGAGGCTGGAAAGCAGCTGGGGTCAAAGCAGCAAATAGGAGGGTGCTAAATGGGGTTAAGAGGTGCTTGCAGAAGTAGTCACAGTGTCCTGGAGCCTCTTAGGATCACCTTAACACAGCTAAAAGAAACTCTTCTTCTCCCACTGGCCCACAGAATGAATCCTGCTGAGAGGAGTTCACAGAAATGCTTGCAGAGGGATTTTGGTTTCACTTCAGGCCAGTATTTGGGTACAACCCTGGGGCTTTTACCCCTGGTAAGTGTCATGGGACATCTCCTTACCACCCATCTCAGAAATTCCTGTACCCACCCAAGACCCTGAACTGCCCTCCCCAAGCCTCTGAACCAAGTTACTTGAAAGAGAGGTGAGGGATGAGGTAGAAAGAGACACTGAGTAGAAACATTTTATTTAAATAACCTAATGGCCTAAAATAAAAGTTGGAGCAGTGCAGAGTGCTGAAGAATGAACACGGGCAGGAGGTTAAAATCCTTGTGAAGGCACCATTAGTGATGCATTGCAGGCTGTGGGGAACAGCAGGACTGAACAGAGGGGAGAGCTCCTGTACCTCCCCCAGGACACTGCCTGCAGAATGGGCACACCCTGATTAAAGTGTTTATTCTTCACAAGGTGGCCTGGCCGTGTCCCCCAGGACTCACAGGCATGAGCATCCACCTCATGCCAAGCTACAGCACACTTAAAAGCTTCAAGCTAAACACGAAGGGCCAGCCTGCCCTTGGAGCCGGTCCCAAAACAACGCTGCTGGCATCAGAGAGAAGAACACTTAAAGCCTTGCCTGGACACATGTCTGAAAATCTCCAAAAATAGCTCTTGCTTCCCCTTTGAAAAACACTGCGGTTCCCAGTGCCTCACAGGAACTCTGGTTCTGCTCAGAGAAGCCACAAAATGAGGGAGCAGCCCAGAACTGATCTCTGAGCACATCTGGACTAGCTGAGATCAGCCTTACGAAGAAGGAAAAAAATAAAGATTTTAAACAGCATGTGTCAAATCCAGGGACCTTTATTTCTCTGGAATGGAAAGAATTTGCCAGCCCGGACAAAAAATTTCAGGCAGCAATTATACATTCTTTCAAATAAAAAAAAACAACACACACACACACAAGAGTTTGGCTCCATAAATTTCTGTCATAAGAAACAACTTTGAATTGTACACCAAGCTTTTTACAAAGCATCAATGTTAAGATGTTTTACCGTGCTCTATCACATTCTTGGCCATTTATACAGAATACGCCATACCAAATGCTACATCAGCTTAAGACATTTTTAAAAATTAGTATTAAAAAGATACAAAGGCATCTTGGCTTTCATTTGGGTTGTTTTTTTTTTTTTTATTAAGACATGGGAGTTTTCTTTGTTTGTGATCCTAAGGAAGTCACTAAAAAAATATAATAACTTAATTCATAAGGACAAGATTGGTTAAAAATCCAGCCTTTCTTGCTTGGCAGCCCTCTGAGCTCGTACCTCTGTTGCTTCCATTAGCCTGTGAGCACTGCAGGCTGTGGGGTGTCAGCCTCCAGCTCTGTCCAGCCTCAGTTACCGGGTTTGTTCAGTTTCCACTGCAGCCAGGAAATATTCCTGGCCAAACGCTAAAAGAGATCTTCAGCCAAACAGGGGGTTTCAATCTGGGCCAATCTCACACGGGTTTAGCCCTTTGTCTTTTGCCTCTTTGTACATCCTTTGGAAGTCTTTAAAACGAGGGGCACAGCCTAACCTGGCCTCCCCAAAGTGCATGCGTCCCGTGAAAAGGAAGTCTCCATCTCCTGGCTTCACCCCACACTCGAGCAAGGTCTTTATTTGTCCTCTCCAGTTCCCACTCTCCCCTGTCAGCTGAAAGACTTTGCTCTTCTGCCTGTACAGTTTGTTGACACCGACGTGAATGACGGATTCTTGCTCTTCTGCCTCGTTCGTTACGTTTTGAATGGAGCCTCTGATCACTGGAAACACAAAAAGGTTTTAAGGATGAATTACTCAAAAATGCTTTGGAAGACCCTGGTCCAAACTCAGGCCTGTGCAACCAGGGGAACTGACTTCACTACAGGAGCCCAAGTTTTGGTTCTTCGTTATTTTGAGAGTTAAGATTATCCAGTAACTTCCAGTATATACTTGCATTTTTATATAGTTAATATTTGTAATCTGTCCAGCAAAGGCCAGCCACATATTAAATTTAAACAGAAAAATAATTACATCAGAAAAACAGCATTAATCATGAACAAGAATTCTAACAGGAAGATAAATGCTAAATGCTCCCTGACAACCTACTTTCTGTTCTTCAGCCATTACAGATACAGCTAATGCTAATTTCCCTTTTAAAAAGGGAAGCATGGACAATGATTGAAACTTTGGGTCTTTTGTCAAGCCAACCAACACTGTAGGGCAACAAGTAATGGCCTCTCCTAGATGCACCCAAATCCCTGACCTTCTACCATGGTTGCTATGTCACTCTGTCCACCTTGGGGTGGTGCCAGCTGGGCAGACAGTTCTGAGGTCCTCAGAACTCTCCGGGTACCCAGCACCCTCAGACCACATCTACTGCTGGTGGAGGAGGTGTCTGTTGGTGTTTATGGGTGCCACATTGGTACTGGAGGAGAAGACAACTCACCGAAATCACTAGTGCAGACAGCCAGGAGGACCTCAGTGTCACTGCAGGGTCGGCAGGGAGCTGGGCAGGAAGGGGCAGAATTAGCAAAGGACTAGACAGCAGTTTTAAATAAATAAATTAAAATAAATAAACCATTTAAACCAAACAAAAATGTGACTGACAAACACACACAACATGGGCACAACCAGTCCAAAGATCTGCCTGGCATCTCTACCACTACAAGAAGTGTAGTTAACCCCAGAGCCCCAGTGAGATTGTTGTACCCAAGCAGGAATCTGGATCTCTTTACCAATCCTGCTGGGATGTATTGTCTAGCAAACACTGCACACACTCACTGCACTTATGCAAAATCTGTTTTGGTACTGGGTGCATTTGCAAGGTGCTCTGCTGTAAATTCACTCAAAAGCTTTCAGATCATGTGTTTTCTATACTCTGATGGCAAAGCTTCTCTCTCACAGTTTCTATCAAATATTGTCGGGCCATTTAGTCATCGCCACATCAAAGATCCAGGAGGTTACAGAGTGGGGGAGGCAAAGAGGGGAGGAAAAAACCCCAATGCATGTGTTGGAGGGTGTTGAGGCAAAGCGGAAACTTGAGCCCATATCTGTTTGAGATCAAGCAGCACAAAGACCATTTCCTGTACTGCTGGAAACATTTGGATATCTGCACTAATCTAATCAATGCAAGAATGTGGCTCCTCTTTGTACTCAGCCAGATATTTCTGAGGAGAAGGTGCTGTAGTTGCACTACAGATGTTTCCATAACACCCTGTTGAGTTCAGGAATTTGCTTAGGATCAGGATCTGCCCTGCCTGGCGATGCTCAGTGAGTCTGTCCACAGTGGCACGAGGATCAGAACCTTGTCTGTCACCTGGTGTCACCTCAACACATCCTTCAGAAAAATGGAAACCCTGGATCAGGCACAGACTCCAGCAAAGCAGGGCTCCCGCTGGAGATCACTGGACAACGAGATTCCGTCACACAGTCCACCACCAAACTGCAAACTGAAGCTACCCCGCTTCTCCCCACCCCCAAAAAATTCAGCTTTTGAATCTCGACATCTGAAAACACTTAGTTACCAGATTCCCAGATAGTCACGGCCTTCCTCTCCCCCCACCTGCTTCCCAAAGTTTATCCATTGCACTTGAAAGCAGATTTAAGGTTGACTCCACAACACGCAGCTGGTGCCTCCGATGCTCCCTCAGCCCTCCTGTCAGACAGCACAAGCCACTCTCTGACACAAGACATGGCAAATCTCTTATTTTTTCCAAGGACCCAGAAAGGCAGTGATCCAGAAAGAAGGATTATTGAACCAAATCCACCAGATTTGCTCCAGTCAGATGATTCATACACAGCGTAACACGCTGTTTAATAGGATTAAAGGAAATGTAAAATGCACATTTCTGGGCAGGGATATCTGAAGGAATCTTTCAAGGAGCTTAAAAAGCTCCAAAAGAAGAGTCAAGGAATAGGCAAAATAGCATCTGGATCAATCACATTTCTGTTTAGTTCGAATGCCTCCAGGGCTTTCAGAAACAAACCAGCTTTCCCTGCCCTTCTTTCCCCACATGCTATTTCTGCTCTCTTTTTCAGAAAAGTTTGGAAAATGTTTACTATAATGAGAAATGCAGAACCAGATGAAGCCTGGACATAACTGGAGTACTAGAATAAATTCAGGCTAAAGATGCTTCAAGTTTTAGACTCCAGAGATTTTGATCTGTGGCTAGACCAAACATAAAAGCTTCACCTGACAAAGAAAACTGTAATAGAACCCCAGAATCATTCAGGTTGGGAAAGACCTCTAAGATCATCGAGTCCAATCATTAACCCAGCACCACCATGCCCACCACTAACCCCTGTCCCCAAGTGCCATATCCATACAAACACTTCCAGGAATGGTGATTCCACCACTTCCCTGAGCAAGTTTTATAGTCCCTAAACATCCCACTGTGGAGTTGTTTCATTCATGGCACCGACCAAATCCATCCAGGGCAAAAGTCCCTCTTCCCCAGCCTCCCTCTGGCCAAATGAGAACCCTAGATCAACCAAAATAGAGGGAACTTGTGCAAATCTGCACAAATCCCATGGTATTCTCACATGGACACAAGCTCCAAAACGAAGTACAGCTGTTGGACGTCCTCTAGACCAACAGCTGGATTTCAGATATTTCGTTCTGCAAAGACCTCGTAATAAAAAGGCATCTCAGCCTTTTTAAGTCTTGGTTTAGGGCAGACATCTCTGTAGTCCACCCAACCCCATCAGAAAATTGAAAACACCGAAATGACTGAGGCATTTCTGCTCTCCAGAGGAGTGCAACACAAGTAACAGCACTAAAGATGAAAACCAAAATGCTTTAAAAGTGGTTCATTCCATTTAAATAGACTGACAGTAATAAATCAAAGGAACAAATCTCCGTGTGTACACAGAATCAAATCATTTTAATTGTGGACCCTAGGCAAAATCCTGCAGCCTTTTTGAATGCAAAAGGCAATTAAAAATGCTCAGCATTGCTCACACTAGATCATTACTTAAAACCTGCTTTAGGTCCAGCTGACTCATAGCAGTGTGGTGGCATGTGAGCTGCTCTAACAGCCATTTTCCACCACCCATCTCACCCAGCTCCAGACAGATGAAGACCAAAAATCCTCTTCTGTGGGACAACTCCCACATCTGCATTCACAGAGTATCAAATGGATCTTTCAAGTGGCAAAAACAAGGTATGGAAGCACAGATGGGAAGCAAGCTGTGAAGGATTACTGCTGAGGTAAATGGACCATTAAAAAGCAAATAACATCCACTGGCTACAACCAAAGCCTCATTCCTATAAACGTTCATAAAAGAAACTAAATCCTTAG
Source organism: Ifrita kowaldi (assembly GCA_013398055.1). Classification (NCBI taxonomy): domain Eukaryota; kingdom Metazoa; phylum Chordata; class Aves; order Passeriformes; family Cinclosomatidae; genus Ifrita; species Ifrita kowaldi. The sequence goes on from VZRS01008067.1 coordinate 9,750, forward strand.
GAGGTGGCAATGCCTACGCTTTCTTTTGAATCACAGCCATGAAGGAATCTGCGTGTTTAACACAAAAGTTCATGACTTTAGCTGCAGTTCAGCACTCATTCCCTTTGGACTGGGCATCAGGTGCTCTGCTCCATCCACAGGTCAAAATAACCTCAGGTTAGAGCAGGAAGCATCCTTATAACTAAAAGAAAATAAAAAACCAACCAAGAAAAGCACTTCACTCACGCACAGCAGGTGAAGGTGTTCATTTTCTGGGGAACTGGGCCTGGTTGCTAAACAAGGCATCTGTGTTTGCCAGATCCTGACTCCCTGGGGATGTCTCAAGGGCTGCCCAGGTTCTCGCATCCAAAAGGCAGCCTACGAACTTGCAACAACAATATCAACGTCAGCTGCTCTAATTCCTTTAAACTCCAAAGAGCCTTAATTCATACAGCAGCAGAGGAAAGGTGAAGAAAAAAAAAAACGATAGAAAAGCAACATTTTATTGAAGTCCTCTAAAGCCCAGATGCCTATAACTCAACTCCACCACTGGTGGCATAAAGCCTGCATTGTGCACGTCGGCTGCCGACTCTCCTGGGAGTGCCTTTGATGGATTTTGACAGTATCCTGACCTGAAGTAACCTGAGGCAGCCCTCTCCCTCCAGCCCCCCAGCCCAGTGCCTCCAAAGGCCTCTCTATTCACCTCCCCGCAGAGGGAGATGTAATTACATCATTCCTCACAAGCCAGCAGTCATGTCCCAGCTGCTTTGAGCGATTTGCCCTCTGAACCTGGTGTTACTGAGGAGGACGAGGCGATGCTAACAATAGACCGCACTTGTTGGCCAACAGCTTTGTCAGACACGTTGCTGGGCCTCTCCTGGACCTCTCCACAGGGACGCAGAAACGCGTGGTAAGAGAGAGGGATGTGCCCTGAGGAGATGCCACGAGCCTCAGGTGGTCCCCAGCTCCACCAGCACCAGGGAGTTGGGCTGCCTGGACAGGATTTTCCCCGATATTGTGGATGGATTTGAGTGCCCCCTTAGTGCCGCAGCTCAGCACTCCGCCTCAGGAGTGCTGGGTGGGGTCCCTGTCCTCTCTCTGCTCACACACACAGCTCCAGTCCTTCCTCCTTTGGTTTGTGTGCACACAATCCCCTTCTTTCCTTGGAAAAGAGGAGGTGGGGGTTGTGGAGGGGCCGTCGCCGAGGGTGACAGCTCCCCGCAGGACACACGCAACCGAGACGTGCTGGCTCTGCCTGCAGGCGTCACAGAAACCACATGAAGGGGCCTGGTCTTCTTTTGAAACATTTGTGTTTCAACAGCCACCCATGGGTCTGACTGACCTGACCTTACCCCAAAACCAGCTTCCAACCCACAAGCAAGAAGTTTCCTCTGCCTGCCCCGATTTTTCTCAACACACTCCACAACCTCAGGGCTATCAAGAACACCCGATGAGCTGTGCTGCAGGGCTCTCCACGCCATCCCAAAGCTCCACTCAGCGAGCCCAAAACACCTCCATCCTATGTCCCCAGAGAGGCTGTGCTGAACATCCACCCCTGTGCCGGCAGCACGCACAGGAAGAGACACATTTTAAGCAGAAGTGAAAATGTTTAACACAAAGTAATTGCAGAAAACCACTTCACCGAGGAATACCCTTTGGTTTCGTGAAGAAGCGGGTGCACGCGTGCGGTGCGGTGAAGGTGTGGATGGTGGGGGAGGAAGACACAGAGCTCTTTATCTGCGCTTCCGTGGCACACATCACCCACACCTCAGCACTTCTGAGGAACCCTTTGATGAGCAATCAGACCTTTTAAGCACCAAAAGCTACCAAGGAGGTCCAGGCAGGGTTGAAGCGTTATTTTCTGCTAGTTTTAGGTTTAAAACTCTTGATTAAAACAAGTAATCTTTTCTCCTCAAGATGTTCAGACGGGTCTTGCTGCAGCCCAGGTTGATTCAAGCCAAGCCTGTACTGCAGCACCTCCAGCCACACCCGTGTGGGGCCACAGACCGATCATCTCCCTCAGCCTGACACCAGCGTTAGTTCCTATGGAACAAAAGGAACCCACCCACACCTTTCAAATTCTTGCTGGCAGCTCTGTAATCGGCAGCTCTTGCCGGCAGCACCCGCGCTGGAAAGGGCATCATAGGATGAGTCTCCTTCCTGGAAACGCAGAGCACAGACTTCCGAGAGCAGATTATAAAAATAGAGATGTGGTTTCTCCAATGATGATGCGTTTCTCCATTATTTTCCTGTGTCCTAAGAAAAAATTACTATGTCTCAACTGTTTACAGGATCAGAGATTTAGCTGGGAGACAAGAGTTTAGGGGCAAACATCACAAGAGCAAGAAAAAATAAATTAAATCTTGCCCTGATCCTGCTTTAACTAATTATAAAGTGAAATAAATCCTTGTAATTATTTCTTCTTAAGTACACCTGTGCTTCCTCTCTGAAGGGGCATTTCTTCCATGAAGCAAACCCCTCTCAGCTCCTATCCCAAACAAAAAAACCTGCTACTTTGCAGTGGAGGTGGACAAGAATTTGATAACCACTCTGGTTTACCAGGTTGTGACTAGTCCTTTCCTTTCTTGAGACACCTCAACTTTCCTCACCACCTCAGAAAGCTCTTCCTGAGCAAGCCAAAACAACATTCAACCTCAAAACCCTCACAACCCCCACACCGAAACACCACCTAAAACTACATCAATGCATCTGCACTGTCAGTGCATCTCGTATTTAGAAGGAATGTGCTGGCTGCGAGCTGAGGCCAGCAGAGCTGCATCCAGCACACCTGCCTTTAACACAATACCTGCAGCCACACAGTGAGGGAAAACAGGGCCAGAAGACACAGAGCCTCTCCACAGCTGGGCTGGAAATTACTGACACCCTGTCACAACACACAGAGGAGCTCTCTCATCACTCCTTTGTTTTACAAGGTTTTCCTGTCTTTGGATGGGGTAGGATTACAGGGCTTTCTGCAAGCACTGCACTTTTTCCAGCATGTCAGTAGGAAAACACCAAGTCAGGGAACAAACAGGAGGGTTGGACTTGCCCTGCTCCCAGCCCTCTGGATCAATAAGCCTCAGACATGGGACCACGGAATCACAGAACAGCTTGGGATACAAGGGACCTTAAAGATCATCTCGTTCTCACACCCTGCCCTGGGCAGGAACACCTTCCACTATCCCAGGTAGCTCCAAGTCCCATCCAACGTGGCCTTAAACACTTCCAGGGATTGGGGAGCCACAGCATCACCAGTAACCTTGCTATCCTCAGAATAAAGAATTTCTCCCTAACATCTAATCTAAATCTCTCCTCCTTTAGTTTAGAACTGTTACCCCTTATCTTATCGTTATCTGCCCATGCAAAAAGACACTCTCCCTTATTATTGTTAGCTCCCTTTAAGCACTGGAAGGCCACAATGAGGTCTCCAAAGGGACTGTGCTTCTCTGATGAATACAAGCTTAAAGAGTAATACAGTGAGAGAGTTTAGTGCTCTTCTGAAGGCAGAAGGGTTCATCCCCCAATTTGCTAGGAAGTTAATCTGAGCCCCTGTGCTGAGCAGAAGAGACAACTTGGAACAAAGATCGTGAGCACAGACACCAAACTCAAAGATTCCCTTCTTCTTACAGGCACAACACAGCCAAGATTTGGTACAGGACAAGGTGGTGATGGAGCAGCTGAAACAACATCGTGATGCTGCAAAGGACATCCTTCCCCGATCTCTCTATATGAAGATGGGATACTGGTGATTTTATCCCTGCAGAAAAGGAAGTGCCAATTCCCATTCCTTGCCTTAGCTCGTTTCTAACACTCAGTTCAACTTGCACACGTGTACAAGTCTCCAGAAGTAACCTGGAAAATATAGACACTGGCCAAGAACAACTTAAACCTGCACATAAGTTTAATGAAAGGCAGACTTTCGCAGGCTGTGGCATGGACTGTGCCAAGAGAATCGAGTTAATACCACTTCCTTCCTGCAAAGAAAGAATAAAAAAAGCATATTGTAAAACCTCACCATTAGAGATGCGATGACCTTTGTGTTCTGAGAAACGTTAGGACAAGAGATCATAAACCAGAAATTTATCTTTTCACAGAACTGTCTTCCAAGAGGGTATTAAAGTCCCTAAGTACCAAAGATTAACTATTTGTGTAAACAATGTGAGGAAGAGATTTGGTACTAGGCAAGCTCCATTTGCAACAGCTTTCAAACTGAAACTTGGCTCAGCAGATACAGAGCACGTAAGGATCCTTTGGGATTGATGCCTTTTTGCTGTTCCAAGATGCAGCAGCCATTCTAACAAATGAGCTGAAAGGTCAGCTAGAAACACAGCCATTTGTTTAAAATTTAAAACAAAACAAAACAAAAGGAATGAAAAACCCACAGAGCAGTTTTTATTTAAGCAGCATTAGACATTGTTAAACTCTACCTCCATGCATGAGTTGCATCAACCCAGGAGAAATGAGGAGAAGTGTCATAGCTTCAAGACACTTCTTTCTGTCTCTCCTCTTTCTCCTCCGTGGCAAACCCCAGCACTGGGGTGGGCAGAGACAGAACGGTGACTGGATCACTGCCAGCTCCCAGCCCAGCTCCTACACTTACCCATTGCATCACAGCTCTATAAAAACCCTCCCTTACAGTCAAGTCTGCAATATATTGTGTCCAAAAAGCCCCACTCAGCAAATCAGATGTCCAGTTAAATTCCCCTCTCTGCAGTGCAGCAGCAGAGCCCAGCAAACGAGAAGTCTCTGCAACAACACCAGCCCACGTTCCTGTGCAAGCAGCACCTGTACACATCTGCCTTTTTTTTTTTTTTT
>VZRS01008067.1:14800-30085 GCA_013398055.1 Ifrita kowaldi
TGCCTTTTTTTTTTTTTTTTTTGTTTTCCCCTACTCCCTCCCTAACTGCAATTAGAGGGAAAAGATGACAGCAAGATAACTGCTGGGAATTTCTCCTGCTCTACGTGCACAAGACACCACTATAAAGCCATAAAAAAGTAGCTCTATTTGTCTATCTCACAGAAAACACCTCTCTCCTTCCTCAAACTTACCACTACTGCCCAAGGGGGATTAGGAATGGGAAGCACGAGGAGAAATGAGTTGCTGGAAGTCAGAGGTGCCTCTGGATGATTGAGGGGCTCCTCTGATCCCCTCTGACCTGCAGCAGAAGGGCTGGGGCAGAGTGTCCCTCGCTGTCACCCCACGAGAAGGTGCTGGCACAGGCAGCTGCAGCATTGCACCCCTGCGCTGCCCACTTGCCATACAGGATCAAAGCAAATGCTTCCCCTGACTCAAAACCTGCCAAGATTTTTGGCTTGGCTCATCCCCTCCCGAAATTCACTCTGAAAATATTTCCTCTTTCTTCCAAAGAAAATGTCATGCCAAAGCCTTGTAAAAGCTCGCACGGGTCAGATCCAGGAAAACGTGAAGTTGTAAAAGTTTTTGATGTCTTGTTGGGCCTTGTCTCCCATATAGCTAACACAGCACTCAGCTGAGATGTCATGCAGTGCTTGCACAGCAGAAAATGAACAAGTAAGGTGTTTTTCACTCCCGTGCCCTGGGGAAATGGTGCAGCCAAGCACTTCTCCCTGCCCCTGCCAGGGCTATAGGAGAGGCTGGAGCCAGCACCTACTACCAGGCTGGAAACCTGCCAGGAACACAAAGCCTTCCCTCCCTCCCTCCTTCCCCTTCGGTCCGGTGCATTAATGCCTCCTATGGAGCAGAGGAATAGAATTAAGAAACAAGTGGCTGGTTAAAGTTAAACCCTGAGAGTGGAGTAATGACAGATCAAAGATTAAGTGAGTCTTTAAAAAAAAAGCAGCGTATAAGCACTCAGCTCCACACAGGTCCTTCTCCTTCCTGTTTCTAGAAATCAAATTCTTTTTGGTATGTGGGAGAGCTCTGAAGGAACAAGGCCAGTTTTCATTATAAAACCATGTTTATTTGACCAGCCTACTCTTGAGAAGGGCTAGATCTACACAGCGAGATCCTCAATGCTGTAACATTGTTCAGTTAGCCTAAAAAAAAAGCTACTTAAGATTTTTCATTTGTTTGGAAGAAAGCTTTGAGATATATCACCTTCTCTTACTTAAAAGCGCACAGCGCTTCATCCTATTAAGTTCATTCACCAATTCCACATAGGAACATTTTTTTTTCTCTCAAATTTCTGACATTCACTTGCAGATAGAAGAAATTGGTGTAAAGCTATGGGCAGTTCTGGTGGGGCAGAGGAGCATCCTGTACAAACAGGGATGATCCTGGGAGGCAGACAGGGCAATGGAATGCCAGACAAGCTCTGTGTGCATATCCCAGCACCTCTGATTGCTCCAGGTCTCCCAGGGCTTCCACACAGAAAGGATATGGGCAAACACCAGAGGTGATGCCCATTGCAGGAGTTAATTCTCAAATCCCATAAAGGAGTCAGGAGGTGCCCACACAACACAAAACCAAAGAAATGCTTCCACAAATCTGAACCAGCACCAAAGGTTACCTGGGTCAAGGCTGTCATAGCTTTTCTGACCCAGTGTTAAACCTCCCAAGGTCAGACATAACATACCACAGATTTAGGTCCAGGATATCTTCCAAGTATCTGTGCAATATTACAATGAATATTTTCTGGCTTCTAGCACAGATTAAGGTGAAAGAGATTTTCTGTCCTGCACACCAAGACTCCCAACACAGGAAAGATTTGGCCCATGTCTCAGTAAGTGGGAAGAGGAATGCAGCTTCCCCGCCCTCTCATCCCTTCTTTAACTACAGCCTCAGGAATTAGCAAACTAAACAGTTTTGCAGAGCAAGCACGGAGCATTATTAAAGACTGCCAAGCAACTGGGCTGGACTGCAGCTCTGTTTGTGGGCCCATCTTTGGTGGTACACAAAGGTCAGCGCAGCGCGGAGCCCCAGCTGCCCGGACAATACACCTGACTGCTTATTGGTTTTGACTGCCCACTGAGTTGAGAAATAAGCTAACGGCATTCGTGGCCAGTCTAGCAAAAATAAGCTATTTTCTTCCCCCTCTCCCCTGCAGCTGTGTATTTATCACTGCAGCCCCATTGTCACCTCCTCTGCCCGCTGCAAAACCAACTCCTGTCCGACAACATCAAAGGGCAAGCAGGGCCAGAGAAGACGCTGGCAAAAGCATTTTCTTGGGAGAAGGAGAGATTAAATTAGGGCGTCCACCCAATTTTGGTGGGGGCTTTCTTCCAGGTGAAGACTTCTTAGTCCAACATTTTTCAGACTCGGGTCCCCAAAACATCATCCTTGCTCAGTTCAAGATGATGTAAGAGCATGTACATTCCCTGAGCATCAGAACAGCACTTTGAAACCATTCCACACAGGAAAAAAAAGACCAAAAACTTTGTTCTCAAACTCTCCCACCCAGTCAATCATTCACCACAAACCTGACCACTTCAGGCACATAAATAATTGGAGCAGGTTTCCAGCTTCTCAAAATTAATCCCACTCCAGGCAGCGTTATGCTGCAGCCAGCCTGATCCAGCCAGGTGATGACCCATGACTCACAGTTCAGTGACACGCCCTCAAAAACGAGCTTTAAATGGGTTTTCAGCACATTAGGGTTAGGGAACGTTGTTTATATTTTCGTGGTTACTTTGTACCAAGTTTGGGATCACCCATTACTATGGGAAAGACAAAGTTAGTGTGGAAAGACCCCTGCAAGGAAGGGGAGCATACACATACAAAAAAACCATTTGAAATATTGTATCCTAAAGCAGGAGTGTCAGAAGGATCCCTTATACGCCCAATAATTGAAGCGTATTTTGAGAAACTGCAATAAAGGTCGTTCGCTGGTGTTTTTCTCTTAAAATTTGCTTATGACCTTTTAGAGAAAAGGCAAACAAACCATCAAAGCTTTAGGTGCACAGGTGAGCCACCCAGCAAGGTGTGCTCAGGCTCACAGAGCAGATCCCTCAACTCTGCTTCGCCGTTTATTCTTCATTTCACCTGCAAACCCCAATGGCAGCGATGCAATATCAGCCAGTTCTGTGCAAATCATAGTCACAGGATGGTTTGGGTTGGAAGGGACTTTAAAAACCACCTAGCTCTAACCCCTCAGGCCCAAGAGGTGTGAGAGTTTTAACCTGCACAGGAAACAGGAAGGGGAAAAATACAAAGCAAACCATTTTTCTGATCTGATGGGGTGTATTGGAACAGCTCCCCTGCAGCACCCAGTGCGCTCCCACTCTGCCACACTGCACAGTGCCAGCATCTCAGATGGTCACAATTACTCAGGCAGAACCTGTGTTAAGCACAAAGGTCATGGGGACTTCCAGTTTAGGTGTTCCAAGTGCCTCTTTCCATCACCTCTTCTGCCCACAGCAGCCAGGAGCACAGGCATGGTCACCCTGGCCGAGAGCAGGCACACCAGGCACGGCCTCCTGCTCGCCAGCCTCGGCACAAAACACCAGAGGGTTTCCACTCTGACAAGACATGAAAAATACACCAGCGTGAGGATGGTGAAATACTGGAACAGGATGCCCAGAGTAGTGGTAGGTGCCCTAAACCTGGAAACATTCCAAGGCAGCTTGGATGGGGCTCTGAGCAACGTGGTCTAGTGGAAGGTGTCCCTGCACACTGCAGAGGGTTGGGCTGGATGGACTTTAAAGGTCTCTTCCAATATAAACCACTGTGTGATTCTATGATCTGCTGCTTCAGGTGAGAAAGATAAACAAAACATCCAGCCTCCAAGAAAGAAAGAAAAAAAAAAGATTGGATATTTGTGAGGAACCAGAGGAAAGCATGAGATGAGGAGCCTACAACCTGGAATGACAACAGAGCCCTGGGAGGATACCTGCAGAGATAGGGCAGATTGGTGCCCCACCTCTGCCAAACACACACTGCATTCAAGATCAAAAGTTAAGAAGGGTGCTTTAAAAAGCCATTCGTTAGCAGAAACACTGCTACAGCCCAAATACTTATGAGCTTTCTGAATTTCCAATCTGTTTTCCCAGGACAGTGAATTAACGGCATACAGGAAATAGCTGAATACTGGTAATTACTTAACTGGATTTATCCAGTTTTGCCTTGTTTTTCAGATACCCACCCAAGTGCTGGACCTCCTATGTATTAATATTCTCAGCCAGGTACCCAGCATTAATAAAGAAACGTATAAAACAGTTAATAGAACCTGCACTAAGTCTGTAGATGCCATCAAGATAAAGGGGCATTTTTGTTAAAGTTTGACTTCTTTACTACACAAAAGCAGGTGGGTAATGAAAGGGCTTTCAATACAGCTCTGACAACTAAATTACAGCCACCCCCATGAGTGTGCAATGGGAAAAGCAAACTACACAGCTTGAACAAAGCTGGACCCAGAGTTTGATGCAACACTCTGGAAAAACACACTTTAGGTAACAAAATAAAGGTCCTTTGATGGGATGGGGAGGAGGATTCACCTTCCTCTCCAAAACTTTTGGTCAAACCTACAGATTCTTGTTTCAGATTAGTTGACCAGAAGCTGAAGCACTCAAAAAGTAAATTACCCTCAAGGGACCGTCACAGTTTTCATAGAAGTTTAATGCAAGCAGTGTGCTGTGGTGCAAGGCAGACCTACACCAGGCACAGCTGAGAAGCTCGTGTGGGTCAGCACCTTCAGAAAACTCTTAGGGAATATACGGCCAAAAACCACTTTTGCCAAAACCTCCATCTACTTGCCAGTATGGGCAGCACAGCTGATCCTCAGAGTATTTTCTTCCAGCACAAGCAGAAGAGATTAGAATCAACAGAATTCAACGACTTAAACAAGTTCTGCTGATTCTCCAATGGCCTCAGGCCAAAATGTCACAGTGCCTCAGTTCTTCATTCGGGCAGACACTGAGGCTTCGGAGCAGGGCAAAGCATGAGCTGGAGTTAATGGACCATCAGTGTGGATGGGAACGATAGAGGGGTGCAACCCAAAGCCTAATCTGAAATCAAAGGCGCTTCCAGTCAACCATCGCTTTGGATATGAAGAGAGAACACACCCATCAAGATGTCTGAATTGCCAAGGTGACCCTTCTTAGGGACTACTCCCATTAAATGATGTCAAGCACTGTTTGCCTTCGCTCCTCTTCCCATCTTAAGAAACTACAACCTCACAGAAATGCACTTCTTTTGACTGTTTACTATCACAGTAAAAAACTTTTCATACCAGATGTCACCTGAATTAAAAGCTATCAGTTTAGTAAAAATTCTTCCTTCAGTCAGGAAAATCTTGAGAGAATGTGGTAAGGCAGAACCAGAGCCAAGAAAAGGGTTAAGCCCCCAAAATCTAGAAAATTGTTAAGACTGCCCTGTCTCATTCAACCTTTTCAAAAAAAGGGAAAGGCCGATTCAGAACCTGCATATGTTTTCCACTGAATTATTTGCTTGACTCTGATTAAGTGGGAAAGAATGGCTGTAAACTAATAAAACTTGAGGATTTCTAATTAAACCACAGGCACCATGCCAAGCATTGTTGATTTGTTGATGCACCCTGCAATGTCAGGACTCTAAGGACACAACAGGTCATTAAACAGATGACTTACACCCTTTAATCAGCGCTGCGATGCCAGGTTAGGAAGAGAGAGTAAACTCAAGGGCAGAGTACAACGATTATCACCAGGAAACAAACACAGCACTTAGGGAAAGCGGGGAGAAGTTATTAGCGAGTAGTTATTGCACAAGGAAAGGGCTGGATTACCGAGCCCCACACCTGGGTCTTTTATGACAGTCATCTCCCCACTCTGAAGTATTAAGAAAATCATGCAATATTTGCGATTTTCAGCTCTCTGCTATCAGAAGCAGCACCGCAGCTTCCTCAGCCCAGCACAGCTCAGAGCCCATCTACAACAGCATCTCACATCTTTGTCACCTCTTCACACCCACTGCCAGCTCTGCTAAACTCTGACAAACTGCAGCTGAGACACGAGCAGCCTCGTTCTTCCAGAGTGCAGCAGCCAAAAACACCGCCAGCCACTTTGTGAACAAGGGACAGAAGGAAGGTTGGTGGGAAATGCAGAACCTTAAACCCAGTTTCCAGCTCCTTTAAGGTCAGCACTTGCCTCTGACTTGAGCCTCCTCTCCGGTGAAGAAAGTGATTTCAGTGATTGTAAACACCCCCTCCAAACGAACAGCTCGGTAAAGGGCATTTCTTCTGAGGTTTCACAGAAAAACGAGAAGCAGCTCCAGAAGAAAAGAGGCCCACGAACTGCAAAGAGCCTCAAATATATTGCTCTGTGGAAGCCTCACAAGGCAGCTATTTGGCAGTTCCACCAGACATACAGATATTTATAGGAAAATAAAAGTGCTCATCTAAGTGTGTAGTGGAAAGAGTCATGTATGGCATTTTCATCGTGTTTTCACCCCACACAGCCCCTCCCTGGAGTCTGGGGATCCAAAATATGGCAAGAGAAATAATTTAAAATACAATAGAGATCCCTAGTTTGCCCTGAAGGCTCTGCTGATGAACTATTAAAAAGCTTCTTCTGGCCAAACAAGACACTTGGAGAATGGAGCAGATTCCCCACCACATTGTTTCATAAGACAGCACTGAAATTCAACCAGTGTCTGTTACAGCTGAAAATACAGCAGTCACTGAAAAAGTGATTTAAAGTGCCTATTAAAGAGGAAGGCTGTAATTGGATTCAGCCCTCAGTTTGACTTCTGAAAGTCTCTGAAAAAGTACTCCCATCAGCTTTAAAAACCTCCAAGATTTTATGTGTAAAGAAGAGCATTTAGTTCTGAAAACACAGCAGTTTGTGCTGGCTTGTGATGGTAAAGGATGACAGCAGCAAGTCCTCAATGCTAGCAAAGCTCAGGAGAAACCCCGTCTAAGTGCAGACTAAACCCAGCAGTGACAAGCAGTGCTTCTGTCATATTATTTTACTATATGAAAAAGCAATTCCAACTCTTTTGGAAAAGAAAAGAGCACAGGACTTTTCTTAATAAGTTTAAGTGACTTCTCATTAGTCTGTCTGTGTCTCCATCCTCACAGCCTGACAGAGAAAGCAGCACTGAATCTGGGAACATTCTCCAAATAACTGATTAAACAATGCATTTAATGTCTTCTGCAATGGAATTTTACCACATAGCCGACATTCTGCACCGTGTATTCATCTTTGCACAAATGATCTTACTGGGAAAGCAGCTCTGCAGAGATACCCCACTTCATCAGCAGCACTTTCTTGATGCAGCAGAGCAGTCTGCTCAAAATACACAACACCCAATAATGAGCTACCAGTTGTGAGCATGGCAAAAGTAAAGGCAATGACTTAAAATTTGGAATATTTGTGTTTATATTTTTTTGTTTTAATGGCAAAGCTGCCACCTGTCAGTTCCCGGGGTTACTGCATCAGCCCTGAGCCCAGCTCTGCTCAGCTGAGCTGAGTCCAGCTCAGAGCTGGACAAAAATAAAGCCCCATCCGAGCTGGCGTGACAACATTTAACACTCTCAGGGCTGCACAAATACACAAACAGGCAATCCAGAGCCTGATGGGGAAAGGAGCCAGGGGAGAGGAGAGGATGGAACGAGTTCTGCAATCACTTATCCCAGAGAAGATAACCTTGGAAGATACAGCTGCAGTTTAATTAGTCACACCACCGCTTATCAAGCAGCATCTCAGGCAGAGCATGTGGCATCAGCACGGCAGAGTCTGGCCAGCCTACATAGGGCTCTTGGGCTCCACAGCCCCACTAAACATCGGGTTTGCCCTGGGCTGAGTCATCCTAAGTGTGCTCTGAGGACTCCTCCCACTGCCTTCACCCAAAAGAGCAAAGGCAGCCCACATTTCAAAAGAGAAACCTGGTTGCCACAAATCTGGTTCCCCATTTAAAATACCTAAACCTTGAAACCCTCGAGGTCATTTGAGACAAACTACCCTAAATCTGCTATCCCTTGGGCTATTCTGGAAACCCCACTCCTTGGTTTTGGGGATAAAAGCTGGAGGCAATTCTGAATGGGTAAGATGCATCAACCAGATACCACCTATCTAAAGGGAATTCCCCTTTCTCCCTGTCATCCTCCACAAACGCCAGTTTTTCTTCTCAAACTAATTGCTCAGCACACTTAGATCCCACCTAGAGCCATTGTTCCAAATGCTATTTAGTACCAAACTTTACAGGCTTGTAAGATCTTTCAGTTTGTCCGCTCCTCTTTCCTATAAGCTTTTCATTGGAGTAAAGCTCCCCCCTACAAAACTTGCTTTTCATAATGGTTGAGAGAGAAGACAACACCGTCCTGTTAAAGTATTGCCACGGTGTTGAAGAGCTCTGCCATGGCACAGTAATGCTCAGGAGAGTGTAGTAAGGAGAGCTGAGGAAGGAACACACCATTTTCCTTGTTTAAATTAAAAAGAAAAAAAAAGAGAGAGAAAAAGCAATAATTAGGTCAGCAAGTAGCACTACTTGCAAAGGGAAGAAAAAAACACCAAGGAAAAGGAGTGCCTCCTTGTTCAAATGTTTATTATTCAAAACATGCAGCGGGGTCTTAAAAACTGAGTGAAAAAGTAGTTAGAAAAGTGTTACAGCAAGGCTGGGAAGCCCAGCTCACGCTGGAGTTCAGTGCAGGGTAAAGCCAGCTCCTGTGATACACCCCACCCCTGCAAGGGGAGAATCCTTCACACTGTGGCCCTCAACAAACCACTGGAGTTCAGCCTATGCTACCAGCTCCCAAAACACAACAAAACAAAAACCAAATCAATTCTTCTGCAATAGTTCTGTTTGTAAAACATGCCCTTAAAAGCACACTAAACTCCTACCCAGCCACTTTTCCACTCACTCACTCACTCAGCCATCTGTTACGCATCCAATACAGGATGTGGATGTATGACAATAGCCCCGAACTCACCAGAAGCTGTGTGCAAATCAGCTGCTATCCCCTTGCTCATCAGTTCGTACTGGAAGCCTGTAATCTTCCTGCTAATGTCCTGCTGAGGAGTGGCCTCCACAAACAGGCCCCCCTGGTCGTAGCCGAAGCAATACACTCTGCTGGGGCTGCGGTCTCCATCTCGGACCAAGAGTTTCAGTTCTCCAGTTTTTTCCAAATAAATATTTGCTCCTGCGGAGTCTTTGAAGGGCTTTATGCAAACAGTCAAGTGTTTGTAAGAGGCAGGTGAAATATTGGGTCGCAGGTTGACTATGAGTGCTCCCGTGGGGTACATCCACTCTATTGACCCTTCGGAACAGCGGAGGTAGACCTGTTCAACATCCTTCCTGTGAGACTCGTGGGTTAAGCCACTGGAGGAAGAAAGAAAGAGAAGGTTAGAGAAATGACAGAGCTAACAGTGTGATTGTCAACCTCAAACCTTCCAGGACACACATCAACAAATGCAGGAAGCCCAGGACATCACTGGGTGTTGGCCCATCCAGCTCAGCAGCGCAGGTCTCTTGCAACACTTCAGCCTTAATATTGTGGGACGATTTTAAATCATCCCCCAAAAGAAAATGTCAAACCACTAGTAAGAGGCTTCAAAATTAAATAGGATATAAGCACATGATCAAAAGCAATTAAATTACTACAGGCTCAGTTACTGCCCCTCAGCTGAGCTGTGCATACCGAGTAAAACATGTATGCTCAAACTCCCTTCCTGGTGGCTCAATCCAGCACGTTCTCCAGCTTCGCAGATCAGACTCCACCTTTTTCCAAGTACTTTGTTCCCCTTCCAAGTCTATATTCCCAATGGATCTGAAACTGGGAGGGATGCCAAACTCACCCTGTAAACTGCAGCAAAAGCAATGCTCTACGTGCTACTGATACCCTCTAGCCCAACTGGGCAGCCCCAGTTTCCACACTGGGAGGTAGGGAGAGGAGAGAAGACACCTCACTCCTTAGTCATGGTCGGGGAAGCACTGAACTGTGCTGCTTTTTTTGGTAGGAGCTTGTTCCTCCACTGCTCCCCAATATGAGGTTTAAGCTCAGTTTATCACTTTCACTGCTGGGCTACAAGCAGACACACAGCTGTGGGTGTTCAGCAAGAAAGAGAACATGTGGCCATTTACTATGGCCAGAAACGAACACCCCAACAAGCATTTCACAGAGACCACAGGGATGGGATGGGAGAGCAGCACAGGGTCCCAGGGCCAGCTGCTGATGAGAGGAGAGCAAACCATCGTGTGTAAGCAGAACAAGTAGTAAATCCTCATGGCTTGTTTGCCCACAGCCTAAGCTGAGGGCAGCTCCAAACAACCCCTGCTGCCTACCACTGATGCTGGATCAACCCCACCAGCTCCTCACCCAGAGTGACTCAAAGCCCTAACACAACACTGCACAGTGCAGGCACTGCAGTTGGAAGAACAAGTTGTGGGAAGCCTGATTTATGGGCTGCAGGATTTGGGCCATTAGGGAAAAATCCTTTGGTCCCAGTCTCTGTCCTGTCACAAACCTATTCAGCGAGTATGAGCAAATCACTTCACCAAGCTTGTTTCTCCTCCTACGCTCCGAGCACCTACTTCCCAAACACAAGCATCTTTTATCCTGAGCCTGTAGAGGACTACCCAAAAACAGACTCTTCATCACCTCATGGGTCTGCTTTGCAGGACTTTAGGGAAGTTTTACAATATTCCCACTTACAGGCAGATGAATCAAGACAGGGAAAAAATAATTTAAAATGGTTAAGTGACTCGTCTGAGGTTACACAGGAAATCTGTGGCAAAAACATATTTTAGTGTAGTGCAAGTGATGACATCAAGTCCTAGTTCCTCAGCAGAAACCTCCAAACACACAGTTCCCCATCCCAAAGATATATTCGGGTACTGAACGGGGTCTAAATTCAAGTCAGCACTTAGAAAGTAACTAGAAGCAATGTGTAAAAGGGAAAAAACCCAAACCATATGGTTTGCATTTACTGTTGACGTGACTCATTATTGTGAGTGTCGGTGTGACCCACTTGATAGAGGTTACATGAGGAAGCTCAGAAAGAAAAAAGTCATATTTAAAAACAATAAAGCCTCCAAACATGTGCTTTGGAAGAATCTTGAAAGCCACATCAAGAACACAGATGAGGAGAAAAGAGGGACAAGTTTTTAACCTTTAGTCTCTTGCCCTCAAATTCAGTAGTACTTAACACATTCAGGAAACTTTACTTGCAAAGGGATATTTCAAGTTGCCTGTAAATCCACATCTGGTCCACAAAATCAGTTTTCACCACAGCACACACATGATGCCACTCAACAGAAAACACAGAAGTCTGTTTATGTGCAAACTGCGAATGAATAAAATTAAACAGTGTAAAGGTTATCCCTCAGCAAAGAGGCAGAAAGTTACCCTCACGCATCACTCGTCCCTACTCAAGACATCAAAACAAGCTGCAGAGGTTTTGCATGACTTAAACTGGCACATTCCAGCCTGAGTGCTTAAACAGAAGGAAGAGACCAGGGGCAAAACTCTGACCTCATGCAGTGAAACTTGTGTTTCGAGTGATCCCAACAACACTGAGGCAGTGAATTTCTGCCAGAGGAAAAAAAAAAAAAAAAAATCTACGTTAATTTTGTTCAAACATTCACACTGTTCAAACAAAAAACAGGGTGGACTCTGAAATTATCTCCTGAAAGCCAATTATATCCCACAGGCAAGAGTGATGCCATTAGACAGATACATCAAGCAAAAGTACCTGCACACATTAAGCCTTATAATAAAGGATGACTCAAAAGTTAAGCAGATTTCAAAATACATGTTCACATTATTTAACAGCAACCATCATCATCCAGTAAAACCTGTTGCTTTGCTTTCAGTCAGAATGATCTGTCATCACACTTGAGAGACTGTTTAACGCCAGGTTTGGCTCTCACTAGCCACTCATCAGACACACCATGTCCACACAGTAATGGAGACCTGGGAGCCTTTTTTATTCTCCCAAACTCATTCTGAGTTTTGGTTTTTTGATTATATGGCAAGGACATAGGGTAGATGTTTCATGGTTGCAGTGATGGATGAGCCATCCATCACCTGTTTTAAATGTGTGCTGTTTATTGGGATTTACTTCTACAACCTACTTCCTCATACCCATCCATGAGGACATCCTGAATCGCTGCATCTGTCTCCTTGCTCTTGTCCCTTCCTGGCTTCAGCCAGCCCCTTACGTTTGTGCTGAAAAACCTGTTACAATATCACTGCAGTGAGCTGTTATGCTGCAATGTGGAACAGGTGTTATTTAAAGGAAAAGGGACTGAGAAGAATATTCACACTATCTACTTCAGTTATTTAGTTATTCTATTAAAGAGCCCTAGAAGCACCCATGTCCTCCCTGCACCCTGCAATGAACACAGGGAACTTTTGCTCCTAACTTGGAGATTTTAATAAGAGATGTCAGTTGAGAGAACATTAAGAATTCCTCAGAACATCCACCATACCAAGGGCAAGATGGATGGACAAAAGCAGCCACGTAAGAGCTGAATTCTCTGTACCACAGCCTACAGTCCAACATGCCAAGCCAGCATATTCTCAGCCTGTCACCGAAGCCCTTTTGCCCAAAGCATCAAGAGGCCATTGCAGCACAAAAACCTGAAGTTACAGCAAAAGTAATAATGTCATAATGAAGTTTCTGCTTTCTCCCCGACAAAGCTCTCCTGGAAGCTCTCTGACAAGCTATTTATTAAGCTGCTATTATGGCCTGTACTTAAATTGCAGGTGTCAGGCCTCAGATTTCCCTGGAAGCATCAGGGATATCTGTAGGAATCCTAGTGAAGCTCTTCATCCTACTCAGAGGTATAAGCTCATCACTTCTCCACAAGCTAATAGGGAAAAGAAACGTATCCAGAACATTTTGGTTTTAAGACTGTTGTTTTTAATATACACACATGTACAAAGGTGAGAAAACATCTTGAGGTTTACTACAGAAGATGATATGACTCTCAAATCCACCAGCACAACACATGACTTCACTGTGGGGAAGAAAGACTTCGTCCGGCATTCTAGTGCATAACTTCTCCTAACAGTCAATGTAAAAATCATCACATGACTTCAAAAACATTATATTCCCCATAAAAAACAAGTTCTTTCTAACCCATATAGCTCTTAGTATCCACACTGAAATATTTAATTAATTATATTTACTGGTACCTCAAATTGCTTTCCTCTTAACCTGCTGTGTTTTTAGGACAAATCAGATTATACTGAATGGCCTTAACACCGCCAGCATTTCTGACAACACCTGTTTGCCACCAGTAAGGCCTAAGTCAGCCGGGGTTACTTTATCCCCTCACAAGACTCCAGCCCACCTGGACTCTGAAACTCTCACACAAGTCAAACCACCCAGATTAGACCGTGCTGTTCCTTCCCTGCATGTCCAACAGCTTGATCACCACTTCAGCTCACCAGAACAACAACAGGCGAGTAAATCCAAGCTGGCATCACCAGGTTCATCCCAAACTCAGTTACAAGGTTCCACTTCCCCCCTTCAAGCATCAACCCCCTTAGCTGATACTCAAGGCATTGCTTATTCCAACCCTGCTTAGGTGACATGAGTGGTCACTGCTTGCTCTAAGAAAACAGGACAAAAATAAGAGCCAAACAGGACAGAATTGCCGGGGTTTGTCACCATTCTTTTAGAATACTTGCTGCAGTACCAGATGGTAAGGTCCAGGTAAGTACCACAGCTGGGATGCTTTGGAATGAAAGCAGATACAGCATTTTCAGGGGTTTTTTTTGTAAAGAAAAATGACACAATTAGGAGTTTGCCAGAGGTTTGATCCCTATCAAGCAGACTCGTCTTCAAGTGGATTAATCCACTGCTATTAACTATGCATCAATTATTAAGAAAATTCAAAAAAAAAAAAAGTAAATACCAAGGACCATTTTCAGACAGTAACAGATAAGAAATCATGATGCTGAAAATCAATTCAATTGTTTCCCTGCTTTGAAGCCTCTCTACTCCAAAACACTCCACTGATAAAGGCTGGCCAAACTCTTACGTTAAAGAAAGTCAGATCTGAAGAGTCTATTAGAGTTGAACCATTTTACTCTTCAAGTAAGTCTGACCCAGCAACACTTGCTAGTTGAGCAGAGTTGCTCTTTTAAACCTATAAAGAGAGGAGAAGGTCACAGACCCAACCACACGCGTTAAACATATTACAAGCAATTAAAGGAAAGATAATTTGGGAGATAAACACTTGAGAACTGGAGAGGTTTCTCAACCGGTGCAATTAGAATAAATCAGGAGCGCGGCCGCTGTGCCAGCCCCTGCTCCCAGAGCTCATCACCACCATCATCACCATCACCATCATCTCCGCAGGGCGAGTGCCCGGGAGCAGGGAGTGACGCCCGGGGTTGCGGCGCGGCTGAGCGCGGAGTGCGGGACGCGCACGGAGGGGGAGGGAAGGGAAGAGAGGGGACGGGAGCCAGCAAGAGCCCCGGGGAGGGACGCGCTGGCTGCGGCGGGAGCGCTCCGCAGGTGCAGCGCATCCCGGGCCGGTCCCAGGGGGTCGGGAGAGCAGCGCCGGGGCTGCCTCGCTGCTTCCCCGGGCGCGGCCGCCGCCTCCACCGAACGCTGGAGCCGCGGCGAAGATGGTCGCGGGGAGAAACTTCTCCGCGGCGGACTTGGCACCGCCCTCCCTCTCCCAGCCCCCCGAACAGCGCCGAGGGGAGCCCAGCCCGTCCCGGCCCCTCAATCCCGCCGAAGGGAGCGCGGCTCGCCCCGACCCCTCCATCTCTCCCTGCCCGGGGGCCGCTGCCCGGCGTCTGTTCGCGGCGAGCCCGCCCGGAGGGAGGGAGGCAGGTCCGCCCCCGGCCCCGGCTCTCCGCGCCTGCCGCCCCGTTCCCCGAGCCCCGGCCGGGCACCGCAGCGGGAGCGTCCCCCTTTTGTGCTCGGCATCAACTCCTTCCCCCGGCGGGACGGCGATGGACGTGGCGGTCCCCGCTCCCCCCTGGCCGGGCAGGATATCGCCTCACCTCCCCTTCCAGTTGCACAGGTCGCTGGAGTACTGAGCCGCGGCGCCGCCGCCCAGCAGCAGCCGCAGCCCCAGGAGCAGCGGCAGGAGCCCGGCGACCGGGGCGCTCCGCATGGTCCCCCCGGCCCGGTGCGAACGCGGTGCAGGCGGCGGGGAGCGATGTGCGCAGCGCCCGGGGCTCGCCTACATGGTGGGGAGCGCGGCAGGGCGGCGCGGCTACCCCATCCCCGGCTCCCGCATCCCGGCTCGGCGCGGCGCCGCTCGGCCCTGCCGCTCGCCCCCGCTGGG